>JAJOOO010080938.1:0-14648 GCA_029582685.1 Solanum piurae
TTTCTTTAGTTCTTGAATTACACATGCTAGGTCAGATATTTCAGTATTCAGTTATACATGCCTCAATTTATGAATGCATCATTATCAGATTAATTGTTCCATTCTCAGTTTTGCATGTCCAGTTTTGAGCTATCCAGTATTACAGAAATTCAGTCATAATGTGTTAATCACTTAATCTATTGGGAGTAGCATAATACCGAGTTAGACTAGGGTTTGGCGTACCCATATAGTCCCAGAACTACGAGCCACGTAGGTGTAAGTCCCATCTGTGGGCAATATCAGTTAGTGATCATGCCAGTCATGCCTCTATACCTTTGGCCGGGTATATTGGGTCCTCTCGATGGGGCGTATACATCGGACTCCACATTTAGCTCATGTGATTTTATTATCGGTTATTAGTAGCTCCCGCAGTTCAGTAAGACTCTATTGCATTGACCACATTTACAGTTCATTCAGTATTCAGTCAGTATGTTATAAATTGGTCACTACATTCAGTTATCTCAGCATTCAGTATTTATATCATGATCAGATTATGTCATTGCTTATTTGCTTTGTTCAGTTATGATGTTATTTCAGCTTTAGTTTATCCTGCATGCTCAGTACATTTCAAGTACTGACGTATACATGCGCTACATCTTCTCATGATGTAGGTCCAGGTTCTCAGCATCTAGATCACGCTTAGATTGATTCCCAATCTTCAGTTCAGCAGCATCAGTGGTGAGTCCTCATTCTTCGTAGACTAGTGACATGTTTATCTTTATCGCTTCTAGTCTTTAGTTTCAGTTTTGCTAGACCTAGTTGGGGCATGTCCCAACATTTCTACTTAGTTTAGAGGCTTATTTTAGACATAGTTAGGTTCAGCTTAGTATTGGGTTAATAACTTCTTTGTATTAAACTCATCAGTTATCATTTATGGGTATATGGGTATTCCCTATCTTTTCATTTTGTTTATGATTATAGCTTCCGCATCAGTTTATTATATTTAGTATGCTCATGATCATGCTAGTAGGGTTAGCTTGGGATCACTTGTGGTCTTAGGTCCCGTGTCTGCGTTTCGGGGGTAGTCTCGGGGCGTGACAGAAAAGTTGGGATAAGAGGTAGAGATTGTCGTACTGGGCATGCCAGAATTTGTAGACAATAAAATTCACGTCGAAAAAATAATAATTGTCTCGACCCGAGCCTACACTCTGGACGTGGCCAGCACTCGAGAACCATTACTGGCCCCAACTGAACCCTCATCCTGGCTAACTACAAGCGGAAGACTAACTCAAGCATACATAAGCATCAAATTGAAAGAAACGTTTAAAAATAGTCTATTGAATCTCAAAACTTTGTTGAATATACTGAGTATGAAACATAAGTGTTGACACCCAATTTTGGACCTCGACTATATGGATTAATAATCAAGCCTTTTAAATTCCAAATGACTTGAAATAATTAGTTTTTATAGAGTTCAAAATATTTTTCAAGTTTTGAAGTAAATTTGTTCGCTTTTATAATTTTTAATAATGAATATATTTTTATATAATTAGTATATTTTATAATTATTTGAAAATTATCTCAAAAGATTTTACATTTTTTTAGTTAAATAGTTCACTAATTTGGTTTAGTTTAAATTTAGTTTATATTTTTGAGCTATTTAGTTTATTTAAGTTAATTATTTTTATTTCATTAGGTTAAGAAGCTTGTTAATTAATTAATATTAATTCATCTAATTTAAATTTTAGTCGAATTCACCAATTAATTTAATTTGGCCATGCCCTTAACTTTGGTTGGCTTAACTTTGGTTGGCTATAATTTCAATTAATTGGACCAAATTCTCAATCCAAATCTAGCCTTTCATTGCAAATATAACCTACTCTGTTAACTCTATCCTTAAACCCATTTTTGCCTTTATATTGAACATAATTTAGGCCCAATTCTTTCTCTAGCAACGCACCTCATCCCACTATTGCCTCAAAATCTCAGCAAACTCATTTCTCCAAACAACACTATAATTCCCTCTTCAGCAACGCATACCCGACCCGACCCATGTACGTTTCTTCCATACGCGAAGAACGCAACAGTAGTACGCGATGCAATCGCGAGCAGCAAATCCATCAGCCCACTCCATTCGTGCGTGCTCTCTCCGATGGAATTGTTACATAATCTGTCGCCAACCTTATCCTCCAAGTAAGGAATTCAAATTTGTCATAATCTGCCCATTTCCCCCCCCCCCCAATTTATCCCCTCTATTCTCTCCTATATATTCCTCTTCTTTGACTATTTGAGGGGATTGGAAATTAGAGGATTCACAATTTACGTATAGAGAGAGACATACAGAAAAAAATAATTCCCGAAGAATACCTACTGTTGAAAATAATAATTCAAAGTTGGAGTAGGAATCCTAAGTTGTTTAGGATTTGTTATTTATGGTATTTACTTATTTATGTTTTATTAGGATTTGTTAGTTAGAATAGTTCCTAGTCCTATTTTAATTTGGTTTTTACCTTTATAAATAGGGATGTTACTAATTATTTTCAATAAGCAGAAAATATAGAAATACAAGAAAATAGATAGAACTTGAAGTAAGATTTAAGAACCTTTGAGTTTATAAAAAAATATTTTCTTTCAAATTGGTATCGGAGCTTCTACGATCCTGATAGAAGATCTTAGAGTTTCCGCTGCTGGCGGGCGGCTATGACCCATATATGCAGCCCGTCTAGACAACGACCATGTTGATAAAGGCTAGACGATTAATATATGCATGAAAAGATTATGCTAGGAGGAAAGACTTCCAACGATCATGTTGACAAAGGCTAGATGAATAATATAAGCATGAAAAGAATATGATAGGAGGAAAGATTTACAAAAATATTTTTGACAAGCACAAGAGGAAAAAACTCTTCTCTAAATTAAAAGTTAGAGAAACTAAAAACAAAAGTAGTTGATGGGAAGGCCATCAACGAGAGTTTGAGAAAGAGTGCTCCAACACCAAAAAAAATTATAAAAAGAAAAGAAGTTGATGGGAAGGGCATCAAAGAGAGTTGGAGAGAGAGTGCTCCAACACCAACACCAAAAACAAAAAAAAAAAGCATTGGTGGGAAGGGCATCAACCTTGGAAGTTGGATAAAAGTGCTCCAACACAATCAAGAGAAAAAATATTGTGCGTTGGAGAGAAAGTGCTCCAACACTTAGAAGTTGAAGAGAAGTACTCCAACACAACCAAGAAAAAAAATATCGTGAGTTGGAGAGAAAGTGTTCCAACACTTGGAAGTTGGAGAGAAGGTGCTCCAACACAACCAAGAAAAAAAATGAGAATTGAAGAGAAGTACTCCAACAATTGAGGATTGAAGAGAAGTACTCCAAAAATTGAAAGATTGAAGAGAAGTACTCCAACAATTGAAGATTGAAGGCAAGTACTCCAATACAACAATAATAACAAGAAGAAAAAGGCAAAAGTATACAACTTTGAATTATGGGAGAATGTTGGAAATAATAATTCAAAGTTGGAGTAGGAATCCTAAGTTGTTTAGGATTTGTTATTTATGGTATTTACTTATTTATGTTTGATTAGGATTTGTTAGTTACAGTAGTTCCTAGTCCTAGTTTAATTTGGTTTTTACCTTTATAAATAGGGATGTTACTAATTATTTTCAATATACAGAAAATACATAAATACAAGAAAATAGATAGAATTTGAAGTAGGATTCACGAACCTTTGAATTTATAAATAAAATATTTTCCTTCACCTACGAAATACACACAAAAGAAAGTGGAAACCTATGCTAAATAGCGCTTTTAGAGATTGAGTCTGAGCTTTGCTCTTTTATTATGTTCTTCGTTCTTAGTGTTCGTCGGAGTTCAACTATGGTGGTGGAAGCTCGTTGTCGTTAGCTCGTTCTCTCCTCAATCTCGCTGCTCCGAGAAAGGTAATCTACTCTCTTTTCAGTTCTTCATTAATTATTGCTTGTGTGCTTAGATGTTTTTTTTTAGCCTGATTGTAGTTTTTATTTATGTCTTCTCATAGATTGAACCTCTTGTTAACAGTGCTTTGTAAATCTCTATTTAATTTTTGCTCATGCTATTGCGTCACTATCTTGATTTCGTTCCTATCACTGGTTTTCTTTGATTTTGGGATAGCCTGAATGTATTTGACTTTTCATGGTTAATCGAGAATTTTGTATGAATTGGAGGTTGTTGTTCGTTTGTTCTTGATCCTTAGCGTTCAAAGATTATGTATGTGTTGAATGTCGTTATATGTCCGTTCTTGTTTCTTAATCGATGTCTGTTGAACAATCAAGTCTATAAGATTGAACATATGTTATGTCATTATACATTAATCTGAAAGGATTTTGAAGCCTTAAGTTCATTTGCATATCTCAGTTAAAGGTGTTCTCCTTGCTCCCTCATTTTGCTTCAATTATGTTTCTTGTCATGGCTCAAATGTTTGATTTTCGGATGGAGGTTTTTCATTGTGTGTTCTTTTCTCTATTGTATGTGATATAGCATACCCAGTTTGAGTAGAGTTTTGTTTTCAAAGTTTGTCTTTGCTCAATCGTGGTGTTCCATTTGAGAATGAATTTGAATGTTTTTGCTCTTAACTGTTAGTACTACTACTACTACTACTACTTATCAACATGCATTTTATTTATTAAATTGGTTGGAGGATATATGTGTTGTTGTGGACTTTAAGTGTTAAAGTAATAGCTTAAGTAGTCATTATTTTTTCATTGGCATGACGTGGGTTTTAGTATTTTGGAGCTTGTGCTCCTTTATCCAGGTCTGCATTTTAGCTCAATCGAATTATTTGCCATATATTAGTTTAGGAGCTGCTATGATTTGTTTTAGGTATATTTGTCATGCCCCGGGCCTACACCCTGGGGGGGATTGGCACTCGAGAACCATTGCTGGCCCCAAGCAAACCCTTGGCATGGCTTACTTACTCAGCGGAAGACTTTAAGCATTAAGAAAAAGTACTCAAATGCAAGATAACTCAACTGTCTCAAACGAAACTCATAATGTTTTAAAAATAAACATTTAACTTAGCCAAAATAGCAACTCAAATCTGAACATAAATCAATAACACAATAAAGATAAATGAACTAACTGACTGTCTACTTTATGAACTTCTCTTAACTTGACTTGACTCTTGACTTCTCTTGAATCGACTCTTAACTTTCCTTGAATTGTATTTATGGATTCAAGGATTATGATCTCATGTTTATGGACAATTTCATTATGTTTAGATATACCTTAGAGTGTTGGAATCAACTAGAAAGCATAGGTAAATTACTAAGGAGCTAGTACAAAAAGATGGGGAAGAATGGGGTGAACTGGCGTCCCTGGCGCTCTGAGAGCACAAAATTTAGAGAGCAAGTTGGGGTGCTCTGGCTGGCGCGTCGCCTCAAAGCCCCACATTCAAAGACTGCTTTGGGGCGCGCTGGCTGGCGCGACGCCCCACCCCTTCCCCAGGTGTTTGACAACTTTTCTTCTCCGTTTTTCAACTTTAAACCCTCTAAACTTCAATGGTTATTTCCCCAAACACTTATGATCATTTGTACCCTCAATAGATGATAGATTCAAACCGAAATTACACCTGAAAACATGAATCAAATCGCAAGAAACTTCAATAATACAACCCACAAGAATTCAAACGAAACCTTCAACAATGTTCATGAAGAACGCTATGTGAATTAAATCATGGTTGGCGCGTGGGTGAACTAACCCAATGCTATGTGATCTCACATACCTTGTAGGGATCACCCCTTGATGAAATCCACAAGCTAAACTCGACGATCTTGATGAATCTTGCTTTCTCTTCTTCCTTCTCCTCTTTTCTCTTTTCTCCAAGCCCTAGCGTGAAACTTTAACTTTTCTAAACTGACTAAAATCTGATTTTACCCCAATTAAATCCTAAAAATGAATTAGAATAATTAGGTAAGGAAAAGACTAAATTACCCTTCAAAAATCCAGATTAGACCTTCCTTATTCCAACAGCCCAACTTCCAAAGGGCATAACTCACTCATACAAACTCGGAATCGCACAAACTCGACGGCATTGGAAATATTATTCCAAGAGCTTTCCAACCATATCTGGAAATATACCTAACTCATCCTGAGCTAGGAGTTATGACCGTTTTAAGTTGACCAAAAACTCAACTAACGTACTTCACAATTTTCCAGATTTTCATATACTTTCCAAAAATGACTATTTCCAATTATTAGCTTCTTCCTAGTTATTTTAAATTGTGAGATGTTACAATATTATTGCTCTATTATTTTGGGGTGCTAATTTTTACTATCTTTTGTTGCATGTGATACCATATGAGTCCTTTTGGAATCCTATCTTCTTCCCCTCGTATTTTGGATGGGCCATAAAGGCCCTAAATCCTATTTTTCCTTTTAGTCAGCCCCCATAGCAAGCTGCAAAATTGGTGTACAGGTTGAAGACAATAAATGTGAGCTCAAGTTAAAAATGCAGGTCTCAAAAGCCCAAAAAGGGGAGTTGTATACTTTCTATATACACTCATTATACAGTGATATAAAAGTCTAGAACATCGAATTGCAGGTTTGGTGTGAATTACAGGTGCTCTGAAATTGAATTGGGTTGTATACATATAGTATACGATATGATATATAGGTAAAAATCCTAAATACAACTCATATACAGTGGTATACATCAAATGTATACACAAATTTTTGAGGAGCAAAATGGGTCAAAGCCCCAATTGAATTTCCAGCAGGTTCAGGCAAAAATGGGCCTCAAGAGGCCCAAAAGAATGGCTCGCAGCTAAATTTTGACATAGATGGGCCAATGCCCATATTTTTGGATAATTTTAGTATTAGGACAATATTTGGGCCCATCAGATTTGGAATTTGGGCAAATTGCCCAAGTTTAATGTTTCTTCCTTTATTTTGTTTATTTATTTATTGTATTAACTAACTTTCTATTTGAATTGGTTTTTATTTAATTAAATTCCCAAAATTAAAGTCATTTCTTCTTTTTATGTTCAAATTGAAATATTTTTATTTATGAATTATTTTATTAGTTGTCTTGTCAATATATGCATCATTCTCTTTAAAATCCCTTTAGGTTTATTTCCTTCCAAAAATAAAAAATGGATTTTCATTACTTAATTAATTTTCTATAATTAGTCAAATATTTTAGTCAAGTCGTTGGTCAACCGCACGTTAGCGGACACTTCGAATGCCTAAAACCTTCTCGAAGTGTAAATTGAACCCCGAACCCCCATTTGGATTTCAAATTATTTTTCTCTGTTTTAAATCTTTTGAAAATCTTAAGTTTTCTTAATTTCTTTCAAAAATTAAGTGGCGACTCTTTTTGAAAATCAATTTTCCTTAAAAAGTTAAGTTGATTTTTGAAACTTTAGTTTTTACTTCTAAAACAATAAGTTTTAAATAAAACATCTGGAACTGAAAGACTCTCCAAAACTGTCTATCTATGAAGCCTCTATTGCATAAAGATGAGTGTCGGGACAAAACCCACAACTCCTCAAAAATCGTTACTAATAACTCACAAAACTAGAGTCATCCGGAAGCAAGGAGGTCTTACTCAAAAGCTAATGAGCGGGTGAAGTCATCTCCACAGACTCTTGTTAAGGATCCTAAGAACTTGTATATGCATCATTAAAAGATGCAAGTTGAATGACATCAATATATTGAATATACATGTATGTAATATCTCTGAATAATAAATAACTGAATGAAAGGACTGCAAAAGATATATATATATATATATATACTCAACTAAATTTAAAGAAATAAATGAGTGAAATCATTAAAAATTTACAAAAATACTTACTCATCTCTGAACTCAATATATTAAGTTATATAATAAAAATACACTTTTAACTCTATTTGAGAGATTTACTAACCGACAACCATCACTATGAGCTAAGTGATCATACAACATCTCGCCCATACTACCAGAACTTTCCTATACCTTACCAGGTTATAGAACACCTCAACTAAGTGGATCCACTAAGCTCTGCCCGAAGGCACTTAGGATTCATCTAAAAAGTATGATCATGTAACCAAGTTGGCATACATGGTTTATGAGAAATATGAGTTGTCTGAACTCATCCCCATATCGGTGCTCAATACTACTCCCAATAATATATACTCAGGCTCAATGTTTAAAAAAACATACTCTTCCTTTGGTTTGATATAATTTCTCAAACTATCCTCTTAAAAGAGGTAACTGCTCTTAAAATATCTTTGAACTCATAACTTATTTAGAAATCAAAGTTTCTCTTTTATCAATGTAAAAACTGATACCTTTGGGAATACTTAGTTCCTTTATACTCCTACTCAATTCATACTTGAAAACTCTTTCTCAAAAATATATCAATATCATATTGTGATATGACCATTGATGAGTCGGGAAGTCATACTGCATAAACATTGATGGCACAACTAGATACCATACTGCTTAAACATTGATGACATACTCGATTGTCATACTAATCATGTTTTAGAAAATCTATCTCAAAACTCATCTTTACTTCTTCAAAAACTCAGTTTAAAACTCAAGTGGTGGCTTTAAAAAGCTTCTTAAGATTTGTAACTCAATTCGTAGGGTTCATGCGGAATTATGAACATGAACGACTCAACTCAGGGATCTTATTAGCAATATGGAAACTCAGTACTCAGAACTCAACGATACTACTCTTCTAAAAAAATACACAATTCATAGGGTTCATGCTGAAATATAGACATGAACAAATCAACTCAAGAATCTTAATGCATAACATATAACAATTCAATAATTAGGAATAAAATTTTAAAATGAAACAGAAACTCAAGAACTCAAAATCAACTCATCTCAAGAATACTCAATTCTAGGGGTAGAATCTTAGATTTCTCTTTTACTAATTTGAAAGTAGATGTAGGGCATGAGGACGAACTAGTACAACACTATGATAGCCTTACATACCTGGAAGAACAAGGTTCTTGAAGAATCTTGAAAAAGAACTTGGTTAGAAGCCTTGAAACACTAGCTTGAAGGAGAACAATCAAGAAAACCTTTCTTGAGATTCTTGAATTACTTTCTTGAAATATCTATGACCAAGAATTATGATTTTAATTAGTGATTCATAATTGTGTGGAGGAATTTGAGTTGAAAAGAATGGAATTCTTGGAGAAGGACTTACCTTGAAGAAAAATCTTGAAAAACATTGAAAGAATCTTGAATGGAGTCTTCTACTTTGATTTTTCCTTAGGGTTTTGTCTTAGGATTTGATAGAGAAAAGAATGATGTGTTAAGAGATGAAAATCTGATTGTTTTTGGTCTTTAATTAGTCAAGAAATTCGTTTAGGGTTTTCTTAGAGGTAAAGACAAAAAAAAAAACCTCTTAATGTTTTCCCGTCGGCTAATTTATCACTGCACTGTATCAGGTTACTAAAATGGTCATAACTTTCTACTCAAACCTTGGATTGTTGTGAAATTGATGGCGTTGGAAAGAAGATTTAAATACCTTTAATTTTATAGGTTATGGGTCACCTAACCCTTTATATTCTAAGAGATATGGTTATTTGAAGCCCAAGTAGAATCTTACATCAAAACTTAATCGATAAGGAAACTTTCAACTCTACTTTGTGGTAGGAGTTTTTAGTGACCTTAACTGATATCCGAAATCATTCTCATACTAAAGAATTTACCTTTATAAATATGAGAAATTTAAGAATAGCCCGATAAGACCTTATATGCAAATAAAGAACAGTTCGGGTCTCAACTTAAAAAAAATAGGGGTGTTACAATAATTAAGACTAGAAAATAATGTAATAATAGTATTTACTAATTTCATAATATGAGTGTTACAATCTCTATGATTCCTCTAATTCATTTTTTCATATATAATTCAGGGATCTTGAGCTTGATCTTAAATTTGTTCTTGAATTTGATCTTGGTTTCAAGGGCTCTGGAGCTTATTCTTGAATCTTTGATGAACTTAAACTTGATTTTGTGGATTTGATGAACTTGATATGGACTTGAACTTGATCTAGGATTCAAGGGATTCAGAGCTTGTTCTTGTATCTTTGATGAAATTTAACTTTATCTTAATGAACTTTAACTTTATCTTGACGAACTTTAACTTCACCGGAACTTTAACTTCACCGGAACTTTAAATTAGAGGCCGCAGTTAAGCAACTTCATCTTTGATGAACTTTAATTTCATCGGATACATGATGTCAAAATTAGGTGTAATTTGTTTTTGATACATTTTATCCAAGTAGATTCACATGTATCTGAGATACATAGCAAATCTCGCTCGTCACTCTCATCTCAGATACATGTGAATCAGTACTCTAGATACATACATGTATCTAATGTGTATCTAGTGTGATTCACATGCATCTGGAATACATAAAATTTTGCTCGCCTCTCTCCCTATTTTTGGGTATTTGGTAACAATAGCCTACACATGAGTTTTTGTAAGCGATGTCACCTTTTAATATAAGAAATAATAAATTAAATAATATAATATCATATTAATAAAATGACAAAATAATAAATAAAACTCAATTTACATAAAGTACTATACCTTTTCTAATAAAAAAAAGATTAATTACTTGAGTGGATCCTTTGTAAAAAATAATTACTTATTTTAAGTATACTCTTTAATTACTACCATTTATAACAATATATAACAATACTATGTATTTTATTAGATTTGTCTTGCTCTTTTGCCTCTTTCTCCTTTTTCTCTTTCGCCTTTTTAGTTTTTATCTCTTTTTCTCGCTCTTTCTCCCTTTTTTCTTTATATTGTTCTTTTTCCCTTGTTTTCTTTTGTGCTGCTGTTTTTTCTCTCTTGGTTTTTTTCTATTGCTTTTTCTATTCTTTTTTCTTTTTGTTGCACTTTCTTCGTCTCTTTCTCTTGCTTTTTTTTTCTCTTTCTCTCTCTCTATTTTCTTTCATAGTGTAGTCAATGATTCGTAGACTAAATAAATTTGTATTAATAATTAATTAATTAGACAAGTAATCTAATCGTAACAAATGAAGAGACATAATAAATTGCAAAATGAATTAAACTTGAATTAAAAATGTGTTCCACACATATTAAAGTTGAATTAGAAGAGAATTAATATGAATGCAAAATGTAGCAAACGAAAGAGCATTATACGATCTGTAAACTGAATGAAATTGTATCAACAATGCATTTCAAAAGTAATTAAACTTAAAAAATCAACCAATAAATTGCAAAATCAATTAAAATTATATTTAAAAGTGTATTACACTAATATTGAATAAGAAAATAAATTAAATTTGCTTTAAAATTGTATTACATAATAATAAAGTTGAATTAGAAAAGAGAATTAAGAATGAATGAAAAACGTAACTAACGAAAGACAAGACAACAATCTGTAAACTGAATTAAATTTATATTATTCATGAATAAAACATGTATTATACGTGTCTTATAAATTATTTTTGATTTGTATCACTAAGAATGTGAGTGATGTTTGCAATATGTATTAAAAATGTATTGTGCATGTATTATAAGTGTGTTACCTAAATTACTTTAGTTCATATCATTAAAAAGGGAGTGAAGTTTGCAATATGTATTATAAATGTAGGATGTATTATTCATGATTTTAATACAATTTTAATACAATTATGAAACATATCTAATACAACTTTAATACAAACGCAATATAGTTCCATAAACTTCATCCTTTTCGAGCTTCAATCTAATATTTCTCCTAAAATCAATTATAAACTTAATCAAACCCTCTTAAAATTGAGATATAAACTCCAAATGATATTTTCAATTATTTGTAGGAACAACCTATCCAAACTAAAGAGCAGACAAGTAATCTAATCGTAACAAATGAACAAACATAATAAATTGTCAAATGAATTAAACTTGAATTAAAATTATATTACACACATATTAAAGCTGAATTAGAAGTGAATTAAACACGCATGCAAAATGTAGCAAACGAAAGAGCATTATGTGATTTGTAAACTGAATAAAACTTGTATCAATAATGAATAAAACAAGTAATTTAATCATAACAAATCAACCAATAAACTGTAAAATGAATTAACTTGTATTAAAAGTGTATTACACAAATATTAAAGTTGAATTAGAAGAGAGAATTAAGCATGGATAAAAAATGTAACTAATGAAATAACAGACAATGACCTATAGAGTGAATTAAACATATATCAATAATGAATTAAACAAGTAATCTAATAGCAACAAATAATAAACTTCAAAATGAATTAAATTTACATTAAAAGTGTATTACACAATATTAAAGTTGAATTAGAAGAGAAAATTAATAATAAATAAAAACGTAACTAACGAAAGACAAGACAATAATCTATAGACTGAATTAAACTTGTATATTCATAAATAAACATGTATTATATGTATCTTATAAATTATTTTGGTTTGTATCACTAAGAACACGAGTGATGTTTGCAATATGTATTAAAAATATAGTGTGCATGTATTAATCATTTGGTTGGTATCACTAAGAAGAGAGTAAAGTTTGCAATATGCATTAGAAATGTATTGTTCATGAATAAACCTTATATTATACGTGTCTTATAAATTATTTGATTTGTATCACTAAGAAAATGAATGATGGATGCAATATGTATTATAAATGGATTGCTCATGAATAAAATTTAAATTATATGTGTATTATAAATAATTTTTATTTATCAGTAAGAAAATGAGTAGTGATGGTTGCAATATGTATTACAATGTAATGTGGATGTCTTATAAAGGTATTATTAATGTGTTACCTAAATTATTCTTGTTGGTAAAGGAGTGAAGCGTGCAACATGTATTATAAATGTACTACTCATGAATAAAACATGTATTATATATATCATATAAATTATTTTGATTTGTATCACTAAGAAAAAGAGCGACGTTTGCAATATGTATTACAAATGTATTGTTTCTATATTATAAATGTATTAAAAGTGTGTTGCTTAAATTATTTTGATTGATATCACTAAAAAAGAGTGAAGTTTGTAATATGTATTATAAATGTATTGTTCATGATTTTAATACAATTATGAAACATATCTAATACAACTTTAATACAATTGCGATACAATTTCATAAACTTCACCTTTTTCGAGTTTCAATCTAATATTTCTCCTAAAATCAATTATAAACTTAACCAAAACCTCTTAAAATTGAGATATAAATTCCAAACGACATTTTCAATAATTTGTAGGAACAACCTATCCAAACTAATCACAAATTCATAAAATACAAATAATGAATTCAAAATTTAAACTTTATAATGACCATCAATGGTGAACTCTTGTTGTTGTAATTTTAGAGATTTGAAATTTCTTCTTGAAAATATGATTTTGTACAAATTTTCATCTTTCTATTTCTTTTTTCGTTGTATTATTTGGGTAAAAATAATGAAATATGAAAAATTGATTTGTTATTTAAATGAAAAATTGAAAGAAGAAGAAGAATCTTTTTTTTAAAAAAAAAAAAAAGAAGAGGTGGAAGATAATAATGATAGAGAAAGAAAGATGAAGAAGAAGAATAAAAAAATAAAAAAAGGAAGAGGAAAAAGGGTCGAGAAAGAGGCAAGCGACGTACATTTCTTAATTCCAAAAAATTGTTATATTTAGTTAGAAAAATTATATTGTCATAGATGGTAAATATTTTTTTAATATAGCATATTTATGTAATTTACCCTAAAAAAAATAACAAAAATATTAGTACAACTTTTCCTCCATGAGTTGTTTTTTTTTTTTGTTTGAAATGTTTTCAAAATAGCCTCATTAAAAATAATAATGCAAGTTTTAGTGTAGAACACAAAAATTATTAAAGAACTTATTATTCAATTGATTTCATAAATTGTTCTTAATCAAATTTTTTTGTGAGAAAGAAGGTGAAAAAAATATTAAGAAGGGTAAATGTGAACCTAAAAATTAAAATGTATCAAAATGATGTCATACAGGATAAAATACCGACCTCCCGATGTCAATATTATTTAATTAACATGATTACTTTTTATTTATCTTAAAATTTAATGTGATACCGACCTCACGAGGTCAGTATTTTTTATTATATCTAATTACTTTTAATAAAAGTGACATCCGGAGGTCGGTATGTTTAAAATATTTCTATTAATCATAATTTTGCTATTGTGCATAATATTAAAATTTCATTTTACACCTACGATTAATTGTTCAAAATGTGTAACAATTTTGTATACTTTTACAAATAAAATGTTAGAACTCGTGAAATAAATAAAAAAATATCTATAATCCATATTTAGAGTATGAAACTACGTTGATATGAATTAGGAGATAACTATACTTATATTTATAGAGTAATGTACAAATCCTATCAGTCCGTCGTCTAATCATAAACTTAATATCTCATGTCATGATGTAGTAGAGGTGAAGAGCTAACATAAAATCCATTCCAGTATGAAATGCGAGATAGTATTATTATATACTTTCGATCTTGAATGGATGTCAAGTGTAGTGATCACCTCCTAATTATGATGGCATGTAAAGGATACTTCATCGGAGTATGAAATACGTTGATCAATTATATATATATTCCTCGAGTAGTTTAACAAATCAAGTCTTATATACTAGTGGTTCAAATATGAAATACATTATCAATTAAAGAAATATCGATGAT
>JAJOOO010080939.1:0-15606 GCA_029582685.1 Solanum piurae
AATCAATAAGAAAAGAATTATCAACATAGATTTAGTGTGATACTATCTAATAGGCTAGTGTCGATTGGTGCGAAGTAATAACTAAGCCAAACATCGATTATGATGTCTACTATGAGGTAAATGTAAGGGTTAGTAAATTATACACACGTAGCCGGACCAAGGTGCGAGGTGAAATTCTCTAGATGCCGGACCAAGGATTTAGAGATACCTAACTTATCACTTTGCATGTGGTACACTAGGAAAGTATTGCTATTACTAGGATTACTGCGTTATGAGCTTGTGGGGAACACGTATACCCTAGTTAATTCTGTCATCTTGATAACAACCAAAATTGACTTCTGATTTCTGATTACTTACTGAATTCTTACAATTGGTTTCACAAAACCCCCCTTTTAATTAATTGTTGTTTTTTTTGGAAGTACTTTGACTAATTGAATATAATTGTGGGTTAAAGTAAAGTCTAAACCATTTTCCTCGTGGGATCGACCCCAACCTACAAGTTGGGTTCTTTACTTGATAACGATCGCTTATGCTTCTTTAGGGAGGTGTAATTTGAGCGTATCAACTATAGCACACAAAAATTAGTAAAATGGGGGTTTACCTGCTTCGGGGTTCATTTGACCTTTAAAATGGGCTGTTTTGGCTGTGGAGAACAACTGGCTCCATAGCTAAGTCCTTATTAGAGGTCCATGTAAATTTTTGGTGAAAATGACGTCAGAATTCTGGGTCACCAAAAAATTCTGTGCACTATAGCACACGAAAATAGGCAAAATGGGGGATTTACCTACTTCGGGGATCGTTTGACTTTGAAAATGGGCATTTTTGGCTGTTGTGACCAACTGGCTCCATAACTAAGGTCTTAGTGGAGGTCCATGTAATTTTTTTGCAAAAATGACGTCGAAATTCTGGTTCACCACTAAATCCCGTGGAATATGGCATACAAAAATCGGCAAAATGGGGGTTTTACCTACTCAAGGGCTCGTTTGACCTTCAAAATGGGCCGTTTTGGACATGGTTACCAACTAGTTCCATAACTAAGGTCTTAACGGAGATCCATGTAAATTTTTGGCAAAAATGACGTCGGAATTCAGGGTCAGCAAAAAATCTCGTGGACTATAGTACACAAAAATCGGCAAAATTTGGCGTTTACCTACTCCGAGCCTCGTTTGACCTTGAAAATGGGCCATTTTGGCCATGGTGACTAATTGGCTCCATAGCTAAGGTCTTAACGGAGGTCTATGCAAATATTTATCAAAAATGACTTCGGAATTTCGGGTTACCAAAATATCCCGTGGACTATAGCATATGAAAATTGGCAAAATGGAAGGTTTACCTTCTCCGGGGATCATTTGACCTTGAATATGGACCATTTTGGCTATGGTGAACAACTGGCTCCATAACTAAGCCCTTATTGGAGGTCCACACAATTTTTTGATGAAAATGACGTTAGAATTCTGTGTCACCAATAGATCCTGTGGAATTTAGCACACGAAAATCGGCAACATGGGGAGTTTACCTGCTTCGGGGATCGTTTGACCTTGAAAATGAGCTGTTTTGGCCATGGTGACCAACTAGCTCCATATCTATGGTCTTAACAGAGGTCCATGTAAATTTTTGGCAAAATTTACGTAGGAATTATGGGTGCCCAAAAAATCCCGTGGACTGGAGAACATGAAAATAGGCAAAATAGGGGGTTTACCTGCTCCGGGGATCGTTTGACCTTGAAAATGAGCCGTTTTGGTAGTGGTTACCAATTGGTTCCATATCTAAGGTCTTAACGGAGGTCCATGTAATTTTTTGGCAAAACTGATGTCGAAATTATGGGTCCCAAAAAAATTATGTGAACTATAACACTCAAAAATTGGCAAAATAGGGGGTTTACCTGCTCCGAGGCTCATTTGACCTTGAAAATGGGCCGTTTTGCCCGTAGTGACCAACTAGCTCCATAACTAAGGTCTTAACGGAGGTCCAAGTAAATTTTTGGTAAAAATGACGTCGAATTCCGGGTCACCAAATAATCACGTGGACTATAACACACGAAAATCGGCAAAATTGGGGTTTACCTGCTCCGGGGATCTTCTGACCTTGAAATAGGCCGATTTGACCGTGGTGACCAATTGGCTCCATAGCTAAGGTCTTAACGGAGGTCCATGTAAATTTTTTTGCAAAAATGACGTCGGAATTCTGGGTCACCAATAAATCACGTGGACTATAGCACACGAAAATTGGTAAAATGGGGGGTTTACCTGCTTAGGGGATCGTTTGACCTTGAAAATGGGCCATTTTGGTTGTGGTGAACAACTGAATCCATAGCTAAGTCCTTATTGGAGGTCCATGTAAATTTTTGCTGAAAGTGACGTCGGAATTCTAAATCACCAAAAAATCCCGTGCACTATAGCACACAAAAATAGGCAAAATGGGGGGTTTACCTGCTTCGGACTCGTTTGACCTTGAAAATGGGCATTTTTGGCTATGGTGACCAACTGGCTCCATAACTAAGGTCTTAATGGAGGTCCTTGTAATTTTTTTGCAAAAATGAAGTCGGAATTCTGGTGCACCAATAAATCCCATGGACTATAGCATACGAAAATTGGTAAAATGGGGGTTTACCTACTCAAGGGTTCGTTTGACCTTGAAAATGGGTCGTTTTAGCCGTGGTGACCAACTGGTTCCATATCTAAGGTCTTAATGGAGATCTATGTAAATTTCTGGCAAAAATGACGTCAGAATTTAGGGTCACCAAAAAATCTCGTGGAATATAGCACACAAAAATTGGCAAAATTTGGTGTTTACCTACTCCGGGCCTCGTTTGACCTTGAAAATGGGCCATTTTGGCCATGGTGACCAATTGGATCCATAGCTACGGTCTTAACGGAGGTCTAAGTAAAATTTAATTAAAAATGACGTCGGAATTTCAGGTCACCAAAAAATCCCGTGGACTATAGCACACGAAAATCGGCAAAATGGGAGTTTTACCTTCTCTTGGGATCATTTGACCTTGAATATGGGCCGTTTTAGCTGTGGTAAACAACTGGCTCCATAGCTAAGTCCTTATTGGAGGTCCACGTAAATTTTTGGTGAAAATGACGTCAGAATTCTGTGTCACCAATAAATCCTGTGGAATATAGCACACGAATATCAGCAACATGGGGGGTTTACTTGCTATGAGGATAGTTTGACCTTGAAAATGGGCCGTTTTGGCCGTGGTGACCAACTGCCTCCATATCTACGGTCTTAACAGAGGTCCATGTAAATTTTTGGCAAAAATTACATCGGAAATATGGGTCCCCAAAAAATCCCGTGGACTATAGAATATGAAAATAGGCAAAATGGGAGTTTACCTGCTCCGGGGATCGTTTGACCTTGAAAATGGGCCAATTTGGCAGTGGTGACCAACTGCCTCTATATCTAAGGTCTTAACGGAGGTCCATGTAAATTTTTTGACAAAATGACATTGGAATTCTGGGTCCCAAAAAAATCCCGTGGACTATAACACACGTAAATTGGCAAAATAGGGATTTACCTGCTCCGGGGATCTTTGACCTTGAAAATGGGCCGTTTTGGCCGTGGTGACCAACTAGCTCCATAACTAAGGTCTTAACGGAGGTCCATGTAAATTTTTGGCAAAAATGACGTCGGATTTACGGGTCACCAAAAAATCAAGTGGACTATAGCACACGAAAATTAGTAAAATGGGGGGTTTACCTGCTTCAAGGTTCATTTCACCTTGAAAATGGGCCGTTTTGGCTGTGGTGAACAACCGGATCCATATCTAAGTCCTTATTGGAGGTCCATGTAAATATTTGGCAAAAATGATGTCGGATTTCTGGGTTACCGTATAATCCCGTGTACTATAGCACACGAAAATCGACAAAATAGGGGTTTTTCCTGCTCCGGGGCTCGTTTGACCTTGAAAATGTGCCGTTTTGGCCATGGTGACCAAATGGCTCCATAGATAAGTCTTAACGGAGGTCCATGTAAATATTTGGCAAAAACGACATCGGAATTCCATGTCACCAAAAAATCCCATGGACTATAGCACACGAAAATCGGCAAAATGGAGTATTTCCCTGCTCCGGGGATCATTTGACCTTGAAAATGGGTCGTTTTGGCCGTGGTGACCAAGTGGCTCCATATTTAAGGTCATACCGGAGGTCCATGTAAATTTTTGGCAAAAATGTCGTCGCCATTCCGGATCACCAAAAAATCTCATGGACTATAGCACACAAAAATGGGGAAAATGGGGGGGGGGTTTAACTGCTCTGGGGCTCGTTTGACCTTGAAAATAGGACATTTTGGTCGTGTTGACCAACTGTTTTTATAGCTAAGGTCTTAACGGACGTCCATGTATATTTTTGGCGAAAATGACATCAAAATTCTGGTTCACCAATATATCCATTGGACTATAGAACACGAAACTCGGCAAAATGGGAGGTTTACCTGCTCCAGGTTTTGATTGACCTTGAAAATGGTCCGTTTTGGATGTGGTGACCAACTAGCTCCATAACTATGGTCTTAACGGAGGTCTATGTAAACTTTTTGCAAAAATGACATCAAAATTCTGGGTCACCAAAAAATCCCTTGGACTATAGCACACAAAAATAATCAAAATGAGGATTTACCTGCTCTGGGGCTCGTTTGACCTCGAAAATGGTTCGTTTTGGCCGTGGTGACCAACTAACTCCACATCTAAGGTCTTAACGGAGGTCCATGTAAATTTTTGGCAAAAATAACGTTGGAATTCCGGGTCACCAAAAAATCTCTTGGACAACACACGAAAATCGGAAAAATGGAGGGTTTACCTACTTCGAGGCTTGTTTGACCTTAAAAATGTGACTTTTTGCCCGTGGTGACCAACTGGCTCCATATCTAAGGTCTTAATGGAGGTGCATGTAAATTTTTGGAAGAAATGACGTCAAAGTTATGGGTCACCAAAAAATCCCGTGGATAGCACATGAAAATGGGCAAAATGGAGGTTTACCTACTCCGAGGTTGTTTGAACTTGAAAATGGGTCATTTTGGCCGTGGTGACCAACTAACTCCATAGATAAAGTCTAACCGAAGGGCCATGTAAATGTTTGGGGGGAATGACATCAGAATTCTGGGTTACCAATAAATACCGTGGACTATAGCACATGAAAATCGACAAAATGAGGGGTTTACCTGCTCCGGTGATAGTTTGACCTTGAAAATGGGCCTTTTTGGCCGTGGTGACCAACTGGCTCAATAACTAAGGTATTAACAGAGGTCCATGTAAATTTTTGGTGAAAATGACGTCGTAATTCTGGGTCACCAACAAATCTCATGGACTATAGCACACGAAAAATAGCAAAAGAGGAGTTTACCTGCTCTGGGCTCGTTTGACCTGGAAAATTGGTTGTTTTGGTACTGGTGACTAGCTGGTTCTATATCTAATGTCTTAATGGAGGTCCATGTAAATTTTTGGCAAAAATGACGTTGGAATTCTGGGTCCCAAAAAAATCCCGTGGACTATAACACACAAAAATTAGCAAAATTGGGGGTTTACCTTCTCAGGCTCGTTTGTCCTTGAAAATGGGCTTTATTGGCCGTTGTGATAAATTGTCTCCATAGCTAAGGTCTTAACGGAGGTCCATGTAATTTTTTTGGCAAAAATGACGTCGGAATTCCGAGTGACCAAAAAATCCACTAAGACTGTAGCACACGAAAATCGGCAAAATGGGGGTTACCTGCTTCGGTGCTTGTTTGACCTTGAAAATGGCCCGTTTTGACCATGGTGACCAATTAGCTCCATAGCTAAGGTCATAAGGGAAGTAACTGTAAATGTTTGGCAAAAAATGACGTCGGATTTCTGGGTCACCAAAAAATCTGGTGGACTATAGTATAGGAAAATCAGCAAAATGGGGGGTTTACCTGCTTCGAGGATCGTTTCACCTTGAAAATGGGCCGTTTTGGCCATGGTGAACAACCGGCTCCATAGCTAAGTCCTTATTGGAGGTCCACGAAAATATTTGGCAAAAATGACGTCGAAATTCTGGGTCACCGAATAATCCCGTGGACTATAGCACACGAGAATCGGCAAAATGGGGGGTTTACCTGCTCTGGGGCTCGTTTGACCTTGAAAATGGGTTGTTTTAGTCGTGAGGGCCAACTGGCTCAATAGCTAAGGTATTAACGGACATCCATGAAATATTTTGGCAAAAATGAGGTCGGAATTCCTGATCACCAAAAAATCCATGGACTATAGCACACGAAAATAGGCAAAATGGGGGGTTTGCATGCTCTGGGGCTCATTTGATCTTGAAAATGGGCCGTTTTGGCCTTGAAGGCCAACTAACCCCATAACTAAGGTCTTAACTAACATCCATGAAAAATTTGGGCAAAAATGAGTTCGGAATTCTGGATCACCAAAAAAGAAGGTGAACTATATCACATAAAAATTGGCAAAATGGAGGGATTACCTGCTCCAGGGATCGTTTGACCTTGTAAATGAGTCGTTTTGGCCGTGAGGGCCAACTGGCTCCATAGCTAAAGTCTTAACGGACGTCCATGTAATATTTCAGCAAAAATGAGGTCGGAATTCTGGATCACCAAAAAAGATGGTGAACTATAGCACACAAAAATGGGCAAAATGAGGGGTGTACCTGCTCCGGTGTTATTTTGACCTTGAAAATGGGCCATTTTAGCCATGAGGGACAACTGGCTCCCTAGATATGGTCTAAATGAATGTCCTCGAAAAGTTTCGGCAAAAATGAGGTCGAAATTTTTGATCAACAAAAAAGATGGTGAACTATAGCACACGAAAATTGGCAAAATAGGGTTTACCTGCTCCGGGGCTCATTTGACCTTGAAAATGGGCCTTTTTGGCTGTGAAGGATAACTGGCTCCATAGTTAAGGTCTTAACGGATGTCCGTGAAAAATTTCAGCAAAAATAAGGTCGAAATTCTAATCACCAAAAAAGATGGTGTGTTATAGCACACGAAAATCGGCAAAATGGGGGTTTATCTTCTCTGGGGTTCGTTTGACCTTGAAAATGGGTCATATTGGCTGTGAGGGCCAACTGGATCCATAGCTAAGATTTTAATGGACGTTCATGAAAAATTTCGGCAAAAATGAGGTCGGAATTCCAGATCACCTAAAAATATGGTGAACTTATAGCACACAAAAATCGGTAAAATGGCGGGTTTACCTGCTCAGGGGATCGTTTGACCTTGAAAATAGGCCGTTTTGGTCATGTGGGCTAGCTGGCTCCATCGTTATGGTCTTAACGGACGTCCATGAAAAATTTTGGCAAAAATGAGGTCAGAATTCTAGATCACCAAAAAAGATGGTGAACTATAGCACACAAAAATCAGCAAAATGGGGGGTTTACCTGCTCCGGGGAACGTTTGACCTTGTAAATGGGACGTTTTGGTCATGTGGGCCAACTGGCTCCATAGCTAAGGTTTTAATGGACGTCGATGAAAATTTTTAGCAAAATTGAGGTCGGAATTCCGGATCACCAAAAAAGATGGTGAACTATAGCACACAAAAATCAGCAAAATGGGAGGTTTACCTGCTCCAGGGAACGTTTGACCTTGTAAATGGGACGTTTTGGTCATGTGGGCCAACTGGCTCCATCGTTAAGGTCTTAACGGACGTCCATGAAAAAATTCAGCAAAAATGAGGTCAAAATTCTGGATCACCAAAAAATCCATAGATTATAGCACATGAAAATCGGCAAAATGGGGTGTTTATTTGCTTCGAGGCTTGTTTGACCTTGAAAATGGGTGGTTTTGGCCGTGAGGGACAACTGGCTCCATAGCTAAGGTCTTAATGGACATCAATTAAAACTTTTGGCAAAAATGAGGTCTGAATACCGAATTACGAAAATATCCATGGACTATAGGACACGATAAATGGAAAAATAGAGGATTTACCTGTTCTGGGGATCGTTTGACCTTGAAAACGGGTCGTTTTGGCCGTGAGGGCCAATTGGACCCATATCTAATGTCCTAACGGACGTCCATGAAAACTTTCGGCAAAAATAAGGTCAGAATTCAAGATCACCAAAAAATTCATGGACTATATCACACGAAAATCAACAAAATGGGAGGTTTGGCCATGAGGGACAACTGGCTTCATAGCTAAGGTCTTAACGAACGTCCATAATTCTTTTTGGCAAAAATGAGGCTGGAATTCGGGATCACCAAAAAAGATGGTGAACTATAGCACACAAAAATTGGCAAAATGGAGGGTTTACCTGCTTCAGTGCTCGTTTGACCTTGAAAATGGACCGTTTTGGCTGTGAGGGCCAACTGGCTCCATAGCTAAGGTCTTAACGGACGTCCATGAAATATTTCGGCATAAATGAGTTCGTAATTTTGGATTACCAAAAAAGATGGTGAACTATAGCACACGAAAATCAGCAAAATAGGGGTTTACCTGCTTCGGGGATCGTTTGACCTCGAAAATTGGCCGTTTTGGCCGTGAGGGCCAACTGGCTCCATAGCTAAGGTCTTAACGGATGTCCATGAAATATTTCTGCAAAAATTAGGTCAGAATTCTAGATCACCAAAATATCAATGGACTATAACACACGAAAATCAGCAAAATGGGGGGTTTACCTTCTCTGGGGATCGTTTGACCTTGAAAATGGTCCATTTTGGCCATGAGGGCCAATTGGCTCCATAGCTAAGGTCTTAACAGACGTCCGCTAACATTTTGGCAAAAATGAGGTTGGAATTTTGGATCACCAAAAAAGATGGTGAACTATAGCACACAAAAATCGGCAAAATAGGGGGTTTACCTGCTTCGGTGTTCGTTTGACATGGAAAATGAGCCGTTTTGGCTATGAGGGCCAACTGGATCCATAGCTAAGGTCTTAACGAAAGTCTAAGAAATATTTTGGCAAAAATGAGGCTGGAATTTTGGATCACCAAAAGATCCATTGACTATAGCACACGAAAATCAGCAAAATAGGGGGTTTACCTGCTCCGGGGATCGTTTCACCTTGAAAATTGGCTGTTTTGGCCATGAGGGCCAACTGGCTCCATAGCTAAGGTCTTAACGGACATCCATGAAAAAATGTCGACAAAAATAAGGTCTGAATTCCGGATCACCAAAAACAATGGTGAACTTTAGCACACAAAAATTGGGAAAATGGGCCGTTTTGACCGTGATGGCCAACTGGCCCCATAGCTAAGGTATTGACAGACGTCCATGAAAATGGGCCGTTTTGGCCGTGAGGGCCAACTAGCTTCATAGCTAAAGTCTTAACAGACGTCCATGAAAAATTTAGGCAAAAATGAGGTCGGAATTCCAGATCACCAAAAAATCCATGGACTATACATGAATCGGCAAAATGGAGGGTTTACCTGCTTCGAACATCGTTTTACCTTGAAAATGGGTCGTTTTTACTGTTAGGGATAACTGGCCCCATAGATAAGGTCTTAACGGACATCCTTAAAAAATTTCGGTAAAAATAAGGTCGGAATTCTGGATCACCAAAAAATCTATGGACTATAGCACATGAAAATCAGCAAAATGGGGGGGCTTAACTGCTCTGAGGCTCGTTTGACCTTGAAAATAGGCCGTTTTGGCTATGAGGGCCAATTGGCTCCATAACTATGGTCTTAACGGACGTCCATTAAAAATTTCAGCAAAAATGAGGTCGAAATTCTGATCACCAATAAAGATGGTGTGTTATAGCACAAGAAAATTGGCAAAATAGGGGGTTTACTTGCTCTGGGGTTCATTTGACCTTGAAAATGGGCCTTTTTGGCCATGAAGGACATCTGGAACCATAACTAAGGTCTTAATGGAAGTCCATGAAAAATTTCAGCAAAAATGAGGTCGAAAGTCTGTTATAAAAAAGGACGGTGTGTTATAGCACACGAAAATCGGCAAAATGGGGGGTTTACCTGCTTTGGGGTTCTTTTGACCTTGAATATGGGTCGTTTTGGCCGTGAGGGCCAACTGGCTCCATAACTAAGGTTTTAACGGACGTCCATAAAATTGTTTGGTAAAAATGAGGTCGAAATTCAGGATCACCAAAAAAGATAGTGAACTATAGCACACAAAAATCGGCAAAAAAGGGGGTTTACCTGCTCCGGGGATCGTTTGACCTTGAAAATGGGCCTTTTGGTCATGTGGGCCAACTGGCTACATAGTTATGGTCTTAACAGACGTCCATGAAAAGTTTCTGCAAAAATGAGGTCAGAATTCTAGATCACCAAAAAATCAATGGACTATAGCACACGAAAATCGGCAAAATGGGGTGTTTATTTGCTCCGGAGCTTGTTTGACCTTGAAAATGGGTCATTTTAGCTGTGAGGGACAACTGACTCCATAGCTAAGGTCTTATGGGACGTCAATGAAAACTTTTGGCAACAATGAGGTCAGAATTCCAAATCACAAAAATATCCATGGACTATAGGACACAAAAAATGGAAAAATGGGGGATTTACCTGCTCTGGGGATCGTTTGACCTTGAAAATGGGTCGTTTTGGCTGTGAGGGGCAACTGGATCCATATCTAAGGTCTTAACTGACTTCTATAAAAACTTTCAGCAAAAATGAGGTCAAAATTCTGGATCACCAAAAAATTCATGGACTATAAGCTCACGAAAATCAACAAAATTGGAGGTTTATTTGCTCCGGGGATCGTTTGACCTTGAAAATGGGCCTTTTTGGCTGTGAGGGTCAACTGACTTCATAGCTAAGGTCTTAACAGACGTTCACAAATTATTTGGCAAAAATGAAGCCAGAATTCTGGAGAACCAAAAAAGATGGTGAACTATAGCACACAAAATTTGGCAAAATGGGGGGGTTTACCTGCTTCGGTGCTTGTTTAACCTTGAAAATGGGCCGTTTTGGTTGTGAGGGCCAACTGGCTCAATATCTAAGGTCATAACAGATGTCCATGAAATATTTCGGCAAAAATTGGTTCGGAATTTTGGATTACCAAAAAAGATGGTGAACTATAGCACACGAAAATCGGCAAAATGGGAGTTTACCTGCTTCGGAGTTCGTTTGACTTTGAAAATGGGCCGTTTTAGCCGTGAGAGACAATTGGCTCCATAGATAAGGTCTTAAAGGACGTCCATGAAAAATTTTGGCAAAAATAAGGTCTGAATTCTGGATCACCAAAAAATCCATGGACTATAGCACACGAAAATCGGCAAAATAGAGGGGTTTATTTGCTCCGGGGATCGTTTGACCTTGAAAATGTGTTGTTTTTGCCGTGAGGGCCAATTGGCTCCATAGCTAAGGTCTTAACAAACGTCCATGCAAAATTTCGGTAAAAAATAGGTTGGAATTTGGGATCACCAAAAAAGATGGTGAACTATAGCACACAAAAATCGGCAAAATGAGGGGTTTACCTGCTCTGAGGCTCATTTGACCTAGAAAATGGGCCATTTTAGCCGTGAGGGCCAACTGACTCCATAGCTAAGGACTTAAGGAACGTCCATGAAAAATTTCGGCAAAAATGAAGTTGGAATTTCGGATCGTCAAAAAAGATAGTGAACTATAGGACACAAAAATGGGTAAAATGGGGGGTTTACCTGCTTCGGTGCTCGTTTGACCATGAAAATGGGCCTTTTTGGCCGTGAGGGCCAACTAGCTCCATAGATACGGTCTTAACGGACGTCCATGAATATTTTGGCAAAAATGAGGTCGGAATTCTGGATCACCAAAAAATCCATGGACTATAGCACATGAAAATCGGCAAAATGGGGGGTTTACCTGCTCCGTGGATTGTTTGACCTTGAAAATGGTCCGTTTTGGCCGTGAGGGCCACATGGATCCATAGCTAAGGTTTTAACAGACGTCTATAAATTTTTTTTGGAAAAAATGCGGTCAAAATTCTGGATCACCGAAAAATTCATGGAATATAGCACACGAAAATCGGCAAAATGGAGGGGGGGGGGAGGTTTACCTGCTCCAGGGTTTGTTTGACCTTGAAAATGGTCCATTTTGGTCATGAGGGCCAACTGGCTCCATAGCTAAGGTCTTGAAGGACATCCATGAAAAAATTCGGCAAAAATGAGGTCGGAATTCCTGATCACCAAAAAATCCATGGACTATAGGACACGAAAATTGGCAAAATGGGGGATTACCTGCTCTAGGGTTTGTTTGACCTTGAAAGTGGGCACATTTGGGTCATGAGGGCCACAGGCTCCATAGCTAAGGTCTCAACGAACGTTCATAAAACATTTTAGCAAAAATGAGATCGAAATTTTGGATCACAAAAAAATCCATGGACTATAGCACACGAAAATTGGCAAAATGGGGGGTATATCTTCTTCAAGGATCGTTTGACCTTGAAAATGGGCCGTTTTGGCCGTGATGGCCAACTGGATCCATAGTTAAGGTCTTAATGGACGTCCATGAAATTTTTTGGCAAAAATAAGGCCGGAATTACTGATCACCAAAAAATCCATGGACTATAGCGCACAAAAATCGGCAAAATGTGGGGTTTACCTGCTTTGAGGCTCGTTTGACCTTAAAAATAGGCCGTTTTGGCCGTAAGGGCCAACTGACTCCATAACTAAGGTTTTAACGGACGTCCATGAAAAAATTTGGCAAAAATTAGGTCGGAATTCCTGATCACCCAAAAAGGTGGTGAACTATAGCACACAAAAATCCGGAAAATGGGGGGTTTACTTGCTCCGAGGTTCGTTTGACATCGAAAATGGGTCGTTTTGTCTGTGAGGGCCAATTGAATCCATATCTAAGGTCTCAATGGACATCCATAAAAAATTTTGGCAAAAATGAAGTTGTAATCCGGATCACCAAAAACTCCATGTACTATAGCACAAGAAAATCGGCAAAATGGGGGGTTTACCTGCTCCAGGGGTCGTTTTACCTTGAAAATGGGCCGTTTTGGCCGTGAGGGCCAACTGACTACATAGCTAATGTATTTAATGACATCCATAAAAAGGTTCGACAAAAATGAGGTCGGAATTACTGATCACCAAAAAATCCATGGACTATAGCACACGAATATTGGCAAAATGTGGGGTTTACCTGCTCTGTGGCTCGTTTGACCTTGAAAATGGGCCGTTTTGGCCATGAGGGCCAAGTGACTCCATAACAAAGTCTTAACGGACGTCCATGAAATTTTTTGGCAAAAACTAGGTGGGAATTCATGATCACCCAAAAAGATAGTGAACTATAGCATACGAAAATCAACAAAATGGGGGGTTTACTTGCTCCGGGGTTCGTTTGACATTGAAAATGGGTCGTTTTGGCATGAGGGCCAACTAGCTCAATAGCAAAGGTATAAACAGACGTCTATAAAAAATTTCGGCAAAAATGAGCTCGAAATTCTGGATCACCAAAAATGCCATGAACTATAACACACGAAAATAGGTAAAATGGGGGGTTTACCTGTTCCAGGGATCGTTTGACCTTGAAAATGGGCCGTTTTGACCGTGAGATCCAATTGGCTCCATAGCTAAGGTCTTAACGGACATCTATGAAAAATATTGATAAAAATGAAGTCAGAATTCCTGATCACCAAAAAATCCATGGACTACAGCACACGAAAATCGGCAAAATGGGGGGTTTACCTACTATAGGATTAGTTTGACCTTGAAAGTGGGCCGTTTTGGCCATGAGTGTCAACTGGATCCATAGCTCAGGTCTCAACGAACGTCCATAATTTTTTTAGCAAAAATGAGGTCGAAATTCTTCAGGGATCGTTTGACCTTGAAAATGGGCCGTCTTGGCCGTGAGGGCCAACTGGATCCATAGCTAAGGTCCTTAAGGACGTCCATGAAATATTTCAGCAAAAATGAGGTCAAAATTTCTAATCACAAAAAATCCATGGAATATAGCACACGAAAATCGGCAAAATGTAGGGTTTACCTGCTATGAGGCTCGTTTTACCTTGAAAATTGGCCGTTTTGGCCGTGAGGGCCAACTAACTCCATAACTAAGGTCTTAACGAACGTCCATAAATTTTTTTGCCAAAAACTAGGTCGGAATTACTGATCACCCAGAAAGATGTTGAACTATAGCACACAAAAATCAACAAAATGGGGGGTTTACTTGCTTCGAGGTTCATTTTACATTAAAAATGGGTCATTTTGGCCGTGAGGACCAACTGGCTCCATAGCTAAGGTCTTAACGGACCTTCATAAAAAATTTCGGCAAAAATGAGGTCGAAATGATGGATCACCAAAAACTCCATTGATTATAGCACACAAAAATTGGCAAAATGGGGGTTATATCATCTCCACGGATCGTTTGACCTTGGAAGTGGGTCGTTTTAGCCGTGAGGGCCAATTGGCTCCCTAACTAAGGTCTAAACGAACGTCTTTAAAATATTTTGGCAAAAATGAGGTCGGAATTCTGGATCACCAAAAAATCCATGGATTATAGCATACAAAAATCGGCAAAATGGGGGGTACATCTTCTCCAGGGATCGTTTGACCTTATATATGGGCCGTTTTGGTCGTGAGGGCAAACTGGATCCATAGCTAAGATTTCAACGGACGTTCATAAAAATTTTGGGCAAAAATGAGGTCGGAATTCTAGATCACCAAAAAGATCATGGACTATAGCACACGGAAATCGGCAAAATGGGGGGTTTACCTGCACCAAGGCTCGTTTGACCTTGAAAGTGGGTCATTTTGGCCGTGAAGGCCAACTGGCTCCATAGCTAATTTCTTAACGGACGTCCATGAAAAATTTCACCAAAAATGAGGTCGGAATTCCTAACCAAAAAAATATCCATGGACTATAGCACACAGAAATTCGGCAAAATGGGGGGTTTACATGCTCTAGGGATCGTTTGACCTTGAAGGTGGGTGTATTTAGTCGTAAGGGTCAATTAGCTCCATAGTTAAGGTCTCAACGGACGTCCTTAAAATATTTTTACAAAAATGAGGTCGGAATTCTGGATCACCAAAAATTCCGTGGACTATAGCACAAGAAAATCGAAAAAAATGGGGGTACATCTTCTCCAGGGATCGTTTGACCTTGTATATGGGCCGTTCTGGCCGTGAGGGCAAACTGGCTCCATAGCTAAGGTCTCAACGGACGTTCATAAAATTTTGGGCAAAAATGAGGTCGAAATCCTTTATCACCAAAAAATTCATGGACTATAGCACTTGGAAATTGGCAAAATGGGGGGTTTACCTGCACCAAGGCTCGTTTGACCTTGAAAGTGGGTCGTTTTGGCCGTTAGGGCCAACTGGCTCCTTAGCTAAATTCTTAACGGACGTCCACGAAAAATTTCGCCAAAAATGAGGTCGGAATTCCTAACCACAAAAATATCCATGGACTATAGCACACAGAAATCGGCAAAATGGGGGGTTTACATGTTCTAGGGATCGTTTGACCTTGAAAGTGGGTTATTATAGCCGTGAGGGCCAATTGGCTCCATAGCTAAGGTCTCAACGGACGTCCTTAAAATATTTTGGCAAAAATGAGGTCGTAATTCTGGATCACAAAAAAATACATGGACTATAGCACAAGAAAATCGGCAAAATGGGGGGTACATCTTCTCCAGGGATCGTTTGACCTTGTATATGGGCCGTTTTGTTCGTGAGGGCAAACTGGATCCATATCAAAGGTCTCAACGGACGTTCACAAAAATTTTGGGCAAAAATGAGGTAGGAATTCTGGATCACCAAA
>JAJOOO010080941.1:0-26954 GCA_029582685.1 Solanum piurae
AACTCGAGATACAACAATGGAGCTCACAACAATGGGGGCTTCCGCCATATCAATACAGAGAGAGAATTCAGGGAAACAGTAATTTGTGAAATGGAAAAACTAAACTTCTATTCAACCCATCAGAATTATATATACAGAGGAAAAGGCGTAACTAACTAATTAACTAACTAGTGGAAAGTGTAACAAACTAATTAACAACTTGCCTGACTGTACAAACTAACAACTGCAAGCTAATTAACAAGTGTACTATTTACAGAATATTTACAGAATGTACAACTCAATACACAACATGTTTGAAAGAATGCTTGAAAGGAAGTGATTGGTCGATCCAAACACCATTAGCAATGGACAAACACGGACCTCCATTGGGGCTTCCATCAACAAAGACGGTGTCGACAAGATAAGAATAAAGACGGATGGAGTAACATTTTTAAATACCAACACTCAAGTAGAAAGGAGTAGAAAAATAGAACATGTGTTTATATTACCTCCCAATCAACTAATAATACCTTTGGTGTTACAATTAGTAGTTAGCCGAATTTCAACAAAGTCATAAATTATTATTTTGAACAAATGAAAATGGTAAATTACAATAATCAAATATTCATACAAAATACAAAATAAATAAAAAATCACTAAAACAACATATAAAATAAAATAATACAATATTATTCTTACGACTTTAATCATTAAAAGTAGAAAAAGAAAATACGACATCACAGCATAATTAACATTTTTAGTAAAATCAAAAAAAGAAGTAAGAAGTACAAAACAAACTTAAAACGGAAGTCTTGAAACATCTCCCCTATTAACAAAACATGTATATTGAAAATTGAGTGATCGATTCATTCTAATTTGGTCATGTTAGTATATTTAATTAATTAAAGAATATATGAATAACACAATACATTATGTCTTGTGTTTAAATTTATTGTTCATTTTATTTAATTCTAATTAAATTAACATGTGTTTTACTTTATTAAATTACATAATTATGAAAAATACATTAATTTTGTGTATACATCGGGTGTGGATAAGTTTTCACCGTTTGAGATTTTCTAAACGTCCTCTCAATACTTTCTAGTTTCTCCTCCATTAATTATCTGCTTCTTCCTCAAATCATTTAAATACACACATAAGAATTTGAATACAAAAAGATTTATTAAAATTATTATTATTTTACTAAAAATAATTTATTCTATTCATATTTTCTTGTTTCAAATATATTACAATGATAAGTTCTTTGCTACAATCAGTTTATCTTACTCATAGGGTCTAGAATGGACAATATCTATAATATTATCGAGATAAAAAAAATAGATCCTTCTCATTAATCGTTTTAAATATTATCAAATTAAGGATTTATCATAAAATATATATAGTGTTTACATTTTTATTTTAAGAAAAGGTCTACAAGTGTTTACGCATTATGATCTAGTATATTTAATGAATTTAAAAACAAAATAAGAACTTGCCTTTTTTTTTATTATTTATTACAAAATGATAGTAATATATTATAATTTAATATGCATCAGTACAAGACAGTGGCAATGCATGATTACTGCTATCATGCGGGAAGGAGGGGGGTGATTACATAGAGTATTCGTACTACTGGGTGTTAACCGCCTAACTTATGTTTGATCGGTTGGTAGATGAACTTCTATTGTTAGGATAAATTATTTCAGTAATCATTTTAAGCGTAAATCTTTTCCTTGTTACAAAATAAAATAATAAACAATTTTATAGCATATAATTGTCATAAATCAATTAGTATAAAATTTAAAACTCTATTCGAAATAAGCAAACCAAAAATGGGGAAAAAATCAAAAACTTTATGAACATGTTAGCATATTTGAGATCGAGAAAGATCTTAAAATAGAATTGTATATTACACACAAGTCTTGATACAATTGGGATGTCATTGTCCCACTAATAAAATGTAATTTCACAAAATTACAAAAATGAACATATATAAAAGGATGCAAATCATCATTATTGTTCTTCATTCAATGATGAGACAATGTCATCAAACAATACTCACCTCATCCGTATGTAGAAGATGAAGGGAAAAAGTAGAGACAAATTTGGAAAAGTTTGAAGGGAAACAAAGGAGACGTTTCTAGAAAAGGTAATGCATCATTTTAAAGAAAATTATACGTGGTACTATTTAATATGAGGAAACAGATTAACGTTAATTAGTAAGTAATTAATAGACATGATAGTGGGAGGGGAAAAAATTGGGGAAAAGCGTTTTGATGAACCGTTACATCTTTTATGCATTTGTCTGCACAACTGTTTTCTAGCTTCTCAAAAGACCTACTTTTAGAATTTTAAAATTAGAAAAAAGACCAAAAAATCTACAAAAAAAATAAATAAAAATCCAGCCATTAAAGAGCACCACATCACCGTTTTGATATTTTTTTGTGAACTTGATTAAAAGTAACTTTACCTAAGGCATATATATATTTAATATGCATCAATTAAATATTGAATAAGGTATATATAAAATAGGACGATTGCAAAGTTAAAATATTTTTTTGAAAATCTAAAACAACTTCAGTGATGCCTTTATGTCTTTTCTCTATAAAATATACTAACATATACAGGACACATACTCCTATATATCACAATACATCACCATCATACACAAAAAAAAAAACAATCACCAGTTACAAAAAAAGTAGCGCACGCAGAAGAAAAAAAAACACTACACTCTAAGTTAGAAAAATTCATAACACGCAGAGAATACAATATCAAAGAAAAAGGTTTTGTTCGTGGATTTGAGTTCGTGGCTCTTTAAAGTTAATTCATAGTTATTAATTTTGGAAATCAGTAGATCGTAACAGTTATTTTTGTGGTGAATCAATTTTCATGAATAGGTAACGTTAAATTCTCGTATGATTTAAATGAAATGCTTGTATGAAAATTTGATTCCAATAATATGAAATTCTTCTAATAGCATGGTATTATTATTATTATTATTATTAGAGAAAATACATAATTACCCCATTAAACTTATACCCTTTTTTGAAGTAGACACCTAAAGTTTGCCCCCACGAAATTATTTATATTCACGATAAATACACCCTTTTCAGCCATTTCTACTGCAATTGTGTTCTCACGAAAATTCCGCGCGTGAAGGACTACTATTACAGCCCCAAACCAGTGTTAAAATACCATGTGGCATTTTTAATTTGATTTTTCTAATTAATAAATTAGACCCATCTTCCCAAAATCACCATTAATAGCCTTTTAAGAAGCTTTTTCAACGGGCCAAAAATTAAAAACCACCATTCTTCTCAAATTTTATATTTTAAAATGCGATATTATTAGATTATATCTTCTTCTTTTCAAAACTGAACTAAATAGTTTTCTCTTTCCTAAAACTTAAAGATAAAAAATGGTGATGCTAATAGATAAAGAAGGCGATTAATTAGATGAAAATGATGATTTAACTTTTGGTTTGATAGAACTTCTAATTTTCATATTTGATTATTTGTCATGATGTAGTAGTGATTAAGTAGTGCAACGATGGAGTGTTGTCACTATGATTTGTGGTGGTGGAATTCAAAAAACAAATTTGAGAAATCAGAGGCAAAGTAGAAATTTAAAAGAGAAAAAATTCAAAAAAGAAAAGGAAATAAAATAGAAAATTAAAGGCAAAAATGAAAAGAATTAAAAGTTAAATAGTGAATGACATGTGGTAGATTAGGGTTGGTGCGTGATTTGCACCTGCCTTATTTCAACTGGGAATGACCGAAAAAGGAGGTATATCTGCTACTTTAAAATAATTTCGTGGGGTAATAGGACTCGCACAAATTTTAGGTGTCTACTTCAAAAATTGGTATAAGTTCGATGGGGTAATTATGTATTTTCTCTTATTATTATGTAATATCATTTTGTGATGTATGTTGTGAGTTATTTGGAGAATTTGTGAATGCTTAAAAAAACGTATCAGGAGACGCTTCTTGCTAGGAATAATAAATAATTAAATAAATCAATAAATAAAAGATGAATTATATTTTATTATTATTGTTATTGTTATTATTATTATTATTATATTACGTTTTTGGAAAAAGGGTATGAAAAATATTCCAATTTTGATCGAAATTATTGTTACGTTACCAAACTTTATGGATGACCTTTTACCCCAGCACTATTTAATAGTGGACACATATATACCTTTAAAATACGCTATTAAATGGTCCTTTCCAAAGTTTGATATCGTCACAACAATTTCGGTCAAAGTTCGGATATAATTCAGACCTTTTTCCTTATGTTTTTAGATGCAATTTATATTGAAATTGGTTCCATGATATTGAATTATCAAATTTGAATAGCTAGTATTTCTTTGAGCCTAATTTTAACTAAAAAAAAAATATCTTGTTGAATTTATTTGTAGACTTGTTAGATTAGGATATAAACTAAAACTTAATCGATTAGTGATTTACAAAAGCTTTGTAGAATATGTTTTAGTCCTTTTAGTTTATTTATTTTGATAAAATAGTTTGCCTTAAAGAATAAACATAGGATGATATTACTTTAATTGAGGTTGTTGAGTATATGATTAAGTAGAGATATTTATTTAGGGAATAAAAAATAATAATAATAAAAGTAAATATAATGAAAAGAAAAAAAATGAAAAAACATACTGAACATAAAAAGATTTGTAAAAAAAAAATGAAACGAAAAATTAGAATAAATAAATAAATAAAAGGAACAGACGTAAAAAAATTATAAAAGATAAAAAGTTAAACAAAAAGAAAGGGGAGAAAACGTAATTAAAAAAAAAGGAAAAAGAAGGGAAAGTTAAAAAGGGAAACGTGAAAAAAATAATTAGTTATAAAAAAATTTAAGAAGAGAGAGAAACAGAATAAAAAAATAATAATTAAAAAAAAGTGTAGCATGCAAAAAAAGAAAAAAAGAAAATTTTCTTTCTAAAATTAATCCTAAATCCCATAAAATTTTATCTCCTATTTTAAATTTAACTAAAAAAAACAATCCTAAAATTACCCAAACACTAAAACTCTCATTCCTACATAAATTCTAATTCTTAACAATTAGATACCTATATATATTCTATCCATAATAACGTTAAAGAAAAATACGAATACACATAAAAAAAAAATGGAAAAGAAAATACGGCTGTTTCAAATTCGTAAAGGTTTATTTCTTAACTTTATTCTATTTTGTTTGAGTAGATTTATGTGCTTATACATATTTTTATTAATGGACACACTTATAAAATAAGATAACTTTTAAATAGGTTTTAAATAAATCAAAGAATGAGGGTAATTATTTATTTATTTTTACTTTTTTACTCTTTTTTTTTTTCAAAGTCCAAAAAATTGATTGAGATACCTTACCAGCCAGAGCCTGGACAAAATTCACTTTATCGCTTGCTCCATTTTTCAATTTCTTCGTTATTGCTTTCTTCCTTGCTTTAACACCCATCTTTGAGCTATAAGCCTTAGTAGACCTCACCGGAGAACGGTGACAGATAAGCAGATGAATTCGCCGGAGCTGCCAAGCACGAGAGATTTTTTTTTTTTATTCTCACTTTTAATAATATATGATTTTCCTTTGAGAGAATGATGCAGATAAGCAAACTTTTAACACATATTTCTTATTCCCTTTTAAAAAATGATTAAATTAAAAAAAAAAAAAAAATAGTTCGAAGAAAAGGTAAAAAAACTTGCTGAAGAAGCAACGTTAGAAAAAACCGGCGAATTTTGTTCAGAATAACTGCTATTTATAGCGAAATCAGCAGGGATTAGGGTTTTTAATATACCTTTCAACTTTCTTCCCTACAGATCAACAAATCCATGGCGAAACGAAAAGAAGATAAAATTGATCATTGTGCACAGGTCACAAGTCGTATCCTTCTAAAGGAGCTTAAAAAAACTAAAAATTCGAATACTAACATATTGCTCTCTCCACTGTCTTTCCACGCCGTACTGAACATGACGGCTGCCGGAGCAACGGGAGATACATTGAATCAGATGCTTCGATTTCTCGGTGTTCAGGACATTGATGATTTGAATTCGAAATTTTCAAATTTGTCTTCTGTTATGGAGAGAAATAGTAATGGTGGCCCTGCTTTGAGTTTCCTTAATGGAATGTGGGTGGCACATACACATGAAATCAGAGACTCTTACAAACAATTAGCCAACACTCTCTATGAAATTGATCCTAAAGTTGTTGATTTTGAACGCAAGGTAAGTGCTCTGATTAATCTTTTGAAGTTTTATCTATCGTGTAAGGTATATATTTTGTAGTTTTATTATTTTTTTGATGAATAAATGTTTGGATAGATGGTGCATTGATTAATCTTTTGAAATTTTATCTATCTTGTCATAATTGTAATGTATTGTTTCGATGAATAAATGGTATTTTTTCCTACCTACATAAGGATAATATACTCCTCGCTATAAAAATAGTACATTAGCTCTAGATCTATTGGAATCCTTTACATTTTTCCTGTTAGATGATGAAGGAGTATTGTGTTGTAGTATGAGTCTATCTTATCATAATCTCCTATCTATTATTTTTAATTTAATCTCAGATATGCTCTCTAATGATTTGTAACATGTGCCTGAGTTTATGTGATGAAACTAATTCTGCTTTATAGTTTTTCACTGGGGATCTTATGAATTGTTTTAACTTTTGTCATTTCCACAACATGAATAGACTTGGTTATTGTATCTTCACTTTGTCCCTTTAAACTAGTACAACACAAAAGTTAACAACCATTCAAACAAGCTCAAATTTTAATTTTCTTTGTAATGTTTTTGAAATTTGCCTACAGAAAAGTGAAATTATTTGTATTGGTGGTTTAGTTGAGAAGTAGATCTTGAATTATCATAAACATCATTTCAACAAACTATTAGCTATTTAGAGCATGAATTATCCTTCCTTGATTGGAATAGTAGTCCGTTTACAGTGGAAGATAGAGCCTAAACTCCTTCCTTCTTATGATGGTGCACCTCGAATGTACCTCAGGTACTTGTGTCCTTCCACCACTATTTCAAGTATCTGGTGTCTTTGCCTACCAAAGTTTAGCTGTAATTTGAACCACGTACATTCGCATGGTTTTCATACCAATTTGATGAATCAAAAATATATTATATATAGATTCCCAAGTCAAATGTTTTACCTTCAAGCTATATTTTGTGTACAATGCTGAACTCCATAAATAAATTGAGTTCAGTATTAACTTATGAATGGATTTGTGCATAGCAAATAAACAGAATGAATTCATTATGCTGCAGGAAGAAGTGGTAGAAGAAGTTAACACCTGGGTAGAGTCTGCATCAAGAGGCCTCATCACAAACATTATAAAGCCAAATCACATCAATGATAAAACAAAAGTCATTCTCACAAATGCTCTGTATTTTAAAGGTACATGGAACTTTGATCAAGAACGCACCATTGACAAAGACTTTTACCTTCTCAACGGTGACAAAATCTCAGTTCCCTTCATGACTGGCTGCTACGATTACAAATATGGATCATTTGAAGGCTATCAAGTTGCTAAAATTCCATATCAAACTGGAAAAAAAAGACGATAAAAAAGTCTTCTCTATGTTTATTTTCCTTCCAAATGGAAAAGATGGATTACCTAGCTTATTGGAAAAAGTGAATTCTGATCCAAGTTTCTTTACCCAAGGCTTCAGTCTTTCGGCTGAACCACTTGATGCATTCTACATCCCAAAGTTCAAATTCTCGTACACTGCAATGAAACAAGTTATAAGAACAATGAAGGAGATGGGATTGACTCTTCCTTTTGATAACAATTGCAATGAGTTAACAGGGATCGTGGAACCTCATGGGCTATTCTTTATCAACAGGATAATACAAAAGGCATTTATCGAAGTAAATGAGAAGGGTACTGAGGCAGCAGCTGTTACTGAGGAATCAGATGATGACATGGGATTTTCGATGTATGAGGCACCAAGATTTGTAGCAGATCACCCTTTTTTGTTCATGATAAGGGAAGAGGTTTCAAGATTGGTGCTTTTCACTGGAGCTGTACTAGATCCATCAAATGATCATTCATCAAGTGATTTCGATGATTAGTTTCTTAAATTGGTATTTGTTAAAGAACTTTGAGTGTTTATGTTTAAATTATAAGTGTTATTAGAAAATAAGTGATGAAGTGTGACCTTGAGTTGTCCAAAGACTTCATATTTTATCAACAAATTATTTCTTCTGAAACATTTGGGATTAATCACCTTTAAAGCTGATGGGTAAGTATCTAGGTATTGGTAAGAAAGTATTTTTTAGATAGTTTAAATGATACAATAATTCCAATAAAACCGGAAATAAATTTCGTTAATCGTTTTTGTATAGAATATTTCAACTCTTGTTCAGTAACACTTGCATCAACTAATAGTTAGAAGGAAATTTTTGTCAACTTTAATATTAAAAAGTACTTTCTCCGTCCCAATTTATGTGGCCCAATTGGTTCATATATGTCAATGCTTTGTACTACAGAGGAAATGGTTTCAAAGTTACGCGTCTTCCATATCATCAAGGCCATGATAATAAGTAAGACTTTTGCTTGGTTTGATATAAACATCGAGTGCAAGTAAGACTAGATCTGATGATGAGGAAATATGTTCCTGTTGTGTTTAATGAATTTTATTAATTACTACTTTTTAGAGTTAAGAGTGCTAAAAAGTATACCAAATAAGAATTTAACAACTTAAAATCTTAGGTTTTTGTATAAAATTCTTGGTAAGTGTCCATATTTATGGTACACAATCTCCCAAGTAAAGTAAAACTTGTAAACTTGGGCTACAAGAAACTACCATCATATTTAACGTGAAATATTCATCAAATTACATATTATTCACATCAAATTAATTCTTGCAAAGCTTTCAACTTTGAAACCATGGATGAAGCAATGATGAAGAAAAGAAAAAGAAAAGTCACTCATACATCTTCTTCGCAAGCAAATATCGATATGGAACAGTTTGTCACAAACCAAACAGACGTTTCTTTCATGCTAACTAAACAAGTTTTCTCCGAAGAAGTTAAAGGTGATTCGAACATGGTGTTCTCTCCTCTGTCAATTCAAATAATTCTTGGCTTAATCGCCTCCGGCTCAAACGAACCAACTAAGAACCAGCTACTCTGTTTCCTCAAGTCCAAATCCATTGATGAACTTAATTCTCTGTATTCTCATATTGTCAACAACGTTTTTGCTGATGGAAGCCCCAATGGTGGTCCGATTTTGTCCGTTGCTAATGGTGCTTGGATCGATCGATCAACGCCTTTTAAGCCTTCTTTTAAAGAGATTGTGAAGAAGGTTTACAAGGCTACTTCAAAATCTGTTGATTTTCAGAACAAGGTTAGTCCTTCAGCTTGTTTGGAAGGTTGCTACCGGTTGTTTCATAATATATTGTTTTATCATGTATTGTATTGTTTGTTGTGAATAGTGGCAAAAAAAAATCAATTTGACTGTATCCATTATATAATGGACTGAGAAAAACATTAGGTAATTTCGTCAATCTAGCCAAGCTTTGGTGGACAGAGTTAGGGAGGCAGCCGTTACTTGTTGGAATAGTTGAGGAGCGTGTAAGGCGGCTTGACCATGTATTCCATTGAATGGCAATTAATTTTAGATATTTGTAGATTGATACTGTTGTTGTGGCCGGTGCTATGGACATGAATTAAACATAATTAATACTGATAATTCATATAGTCAAATATCGATTAATATTTCGATTATACTGTTGTTAATCTATCAATCTGACTATGAAGTTGTACTTTTTGTTGAATGTTAGTTATAAGATTTTTGAGTGTGTGTGTGCGCTAATTCTTGTCGTACTCTGTTTGTCTTCATGTCAAAGCCTGCTAAGGTTGTCAATAAAGTCAATCGATGGGCTAAAAAGAATACAAATGGACTCATCGAAGAGATCCTTCCTCATGGCGCAGTAGACAATATGACAAGACTCATCTTGGCCAATGCACTCTATTTTTAAGGAGTATGGAATGAGAAGTTCAATGCTTCTAAAACGAAAAACCATAAATTCCATCTCGTCAATGGAGGGTCTGTTCGAGCACCCTTCATGACTAGCTGGAATAAGCAATACATTAGAGTCTTCAAGGGCTTTAAAGTGTTGCTGCTTCCCTATAAAAGGGGCATAGACACACATCAGAAGTTAAGCATGTATTTTATTCTCCCTGATGCACATGATGGATTACCAGATTTACTCGACAAAATCACTTCAAAACCTGGATTCTTAGATCACCACACTCCGTCTAGAAAAGTCAGTGTGGGCAAGTTTCTTATCCCTAAGTTCAAAATATCTTTTGGATTCGAAGCTTCTAAGGTTCTAATGGGACTCGGCCTCACATTACCTTTTATTGATGGTCTCACTGAGATGGTGGACGCGGATGAGCCTCTGGCAGTTTCACAAGTCGTTTATTGAAGTAAACGAGGAAGGTACAGAAGCTGCAGCTGTTACTGCTATGACCGGTTGCTCAATGATGATGGTTAAAGAGGAGATAGACTTTGTTGCTGATCATCCATTCTTGTTCCTGGTGAAAGATGAGACTACTGGTGCTGTTCTGTTCATGGGGACTCTGTTGAATCCTCTTGATGTTTAGCATGTTGCTTCACTACTTCCATTAGTCAATTCTAGTTAGTTACATTGATGTTACCTTTATTTTTGTACTAGTTGCGTTGCACGTTTATCCCTTACTATTGTTATATAATTTAAAATTATGTTATCAAATAGATAAAAAATTAACACACTGGACTTCATACATACATCTATTCCAAAAGCTCATAATAATAGCTAAAAGATCACGACACTACAATGAGTTCATTAGAAATGTAAAAGAAATTATAAAAAACAATAATCTTCCTAATGGAGAACCGAAAGAGATATGAGGACTTAGGCATATCTAAAAAGAAGTCTTACGCAATCTTCTTCTCCCATGTATTCTATTTACTCCTTTAATTTATACTATTTCTTCCTGTCTTTTTTGCCTATCATAGATGCGATAATTTTTTTGATTATCCTTTTCTCAAGTTGAATGACAGTTTCTTTCATTTTTCAATAGTTATCATCCAGTTCTTAAATAGTAGTGAAAATGTCTATTTTCAGTTCTAAATAATACTCGTTTAATATATAGATGGGAAGATGAAAAATACAAATCATAATTAGACTAAGTAAGAGAATTAACATTGCCACTAATTACTGCTCAAAACATGGAATCTAGTCTAGTTTGGATGAATAAGAAGATGAAAAATATAAATCATTGTAATTAGTAATAAATAAGGCAACTACAAACCATCTCATTAATTATTAATTTAATATTAATTCATTCATATATAATAATACACTTTTAATACCTTAGTAATAAATAAAATCAGTGGCATTAATCGGGTAAATGGGGGGGTCTTTTCATATACCAGTAATTATTCTAGGCTATACATACATGTACAATCTTTATTATGATATTATCTGAAATATATCTTTTCACATTCCAAACATTTAATTATTTGCTTAGTCCTTTGAGTTTCTTTTTCTTCTGTTAATAAGAAAAAACTGCACACCTTTAGAAAATGTGGAGCATTAATATAGAAATGCAAGTAAACCTAGAAATAGGGCTGTTAAACTTCTTATGTAATCTCCCTAAAACGTGTAATTAAGTCTTCAAACTTTTAAAATTTTACTATAAACCCTTGAGGTAATTTTAGTTTTACTATTTATTATTAAATTAATTAGATGTTTGCTTATTAACTCGCCCTAGAACGTGTATTTAGTCTTAGTTAATTTAAATTTTACTATTTATTATTTACTAATTAAATATTTGATTTAGTGTAGGGGTAAAATGGTAATTTAACTTTTCACTTTTAAAGCTTCCCACTTATAATAATTCACTTTTATAGCTTCCCACTTATAATAATATATATATATATATATATCATATTATCTTAACTACAGAAGTTGTGTACGTCTTAGTTTGTCACTTTGTATAGTATTCGATTGGCATATGAGTATTGCTCATATAATTTTACTCGTCGTTTTTTGTTTTTTAAGAAAATAAAATTACAAAGAGGAGGGGAACGAGTGATGCTACCGATATGAAAGAGCTTTAACAATTCATGTTAAACCAGATAGACCAAATAAAAAAGAACAAGAAGTATTTTCAAGCTACATGATGATCCAATCAATAAATAACAATATCTTGACTCTACTTAGCTTGTTGAAAGTGCGTGTTACGTGTATGAACGCAATCTTCTGAGAATCAAGCTTAATGATCAGTCATTTTCTTTATTTGTCATTTCTCGATTCAATGGAATTGATTCAAATACAAAATTCCACATGTTAAGTAATAGTACTAGTTATTTTAGTGTAATTCTTCCAAAGCTTTTTTCACCTTTGATATCGTGTGTGGTGCCATATACCCGTCATGGGACTGACTCACTCTCGCTCTCATCATTCTCATTCTTACTCGTCTAATTCTTTCCATGATCAAAATATTGATATGGAAATGAGTGAATCGATCACCACCCAAACGGATGTTTCTTTCATTCTCGCAAAACATGTCTTTTCCAAAGAGATTAAAGGCGATACCAACCTCGTGTTCTCTCCTCTCTCAATTCAAATAGTACTAGGCCTGATTGCTGCAGGATCAAAGGGGCCAACTAAGGATCAACTGCTCTGTTTCCTCAAGTCCAAATCCATTGATGAACTCAATTCTCTGTATTCTCATATTGTCAATATTGTCTTTGTTGATGGCAGCCCCAATGGAGGTCCACGTTTATCCGTTGCTAATGGTGTTTGGATCGATCAAACGCTGCCTTTTAAGCCTTCTTTTAAAAAGGTTGTGGATAACATTTACAAGGCTGCTTCAAATTCTGTTGATTTTCAGAACAAGGTAGGCCTTTTTGTAATTTGTTTCATTGAAATTCCCCTTTGTTAACAAAAGCATAATGCTAATTCTGTCGTAGAATCTGTTTGTTTTGCTAATTGATTAAGGCTACTGAGGTTGCCAATCAAGTCAATCAATGGGCTAAAATGAAGACAAATGATCTCATCAAAGAGATTCTTCCTCATGGTATAGTAAACAATATGACAAGGCTCATCTTTGCAAACGGGCTATATTTTAAAGGAGCGTGGAACGACAAGTTCAATGCTTCAGAAACAAAAGACTATGAATTCCATCTCCTCAGAGGAGGGTCTATTAAAGCACCTTTCATGACCAGCAATAAGAAGCAGTATGCAGTAGCCTTTGATGGCTTTAAAGTATTGGTACTTCATTACAAACAAGGTAGAGATACTACGCGTCGTTTCTGCATGTATCTAATTTTGCCAGATGCTCGTGATGGATTACCAGCTTTAATAGAGAAAATCAGTTCAGAACCAGGATTTTTAAACCACCATGTTCCGTTTGAAAAGGCTAAAATGCACAAGTTACTTATCCCTAAATTCAAAACAACTTTTGGTTTTGAAGCTTCTAAGGTTCTAAAGGGACTTGGTGTCACTTCGCCTTTCTCTAGTGGTGGCCTCACTGAGATGGTGGATTCTGCGTTAGGTGGCAGGTTGTTTGTTTCACAGATTTTTCACAAGTCGTTCATTGAGGTAAATGAAGAAGGAACCGAAGCTGCAGCTGTTACAGCTAGTTTAGTAATGACTAAGTCCTTGATAATTGAGAAGGAAATCGACTTTGTTGCTGACCATCCATTCCTGTTCCTTATAAGAGACAACGCTACTGGTGTTGTGTTGTTCATAGGGAGCGTGCTGAATCCTCTAGCTGGTTAATTAGACCATATTGCATGATAATATAAAACTTTGTAAAGAAGGACCGTTTACAGTTTCCTCACTTGTGTTTCTGTTTGATGAGAGATGGATGCTGTGTATCTAAATAACCAGTTTCCTGATTTGTGTATTATTTTGATGAGATCTTGTACTGTCTTTGGCACCTTATATAATTGACTCTTCTATGCTTAATATTTGTGTGTATTTCGACATGATATAGAGTTTAAGAAAAACTTAAAGAGTTCACTCTAGATTTGATTTTCATTTATGTCCAGAACTGATTTACTTGGCTTTTCCTACATAATATTTTCATCTACTTTTAACATGTATGCATAGAACTTTTGAAATGAAGTTGAAAAGGTAATGATCAATAAGCAAATGTTTGATGGAGCTTTCATAATTGTTTAGGTCACAGTATTACTTAATTATACTTTATAAGTCTAATGCATATTAAACATTATCCTTAAGGTAACATGTCATTTTCTCCTTCTTGTACTCGTTCTTCTTTAGATATTATATACCTTAACATCCACCTGGACCTTGAAGCTGATTTGATCAAAACAACTTAATGACTAAAATGAAAAATAACAAGAAAGTCTGTTGACTAAAGGAGTTGATTTTTCATATGGTCACTTAACCAATAATTATTATCTCAGACAATCACTGTCTTTGTTGAAAAAATTGGAATCCGGAAGAAATGTGATTTCCTGAGATAATAATTGTTATTTGTGTGACTCTAATCCTTAAATAGAGATGCAAAATGTCACCATTATGTGCTTCGGAAACAACAGGTTGATAACTCTGAAGTCAACCCCTGGTGGGACATGCTCTACTTTCCTTCTCCGTGTTATTTTGGTGTTGTTTCCACCTAACAGCTTCTGTTGGTCCCAATCAATCAACATTATTGACCATATAATAATTGATTTTTGTTGTGGAAAGTCAGTGCTACGTGTTCCTTCCATTGATTACTTCCTGTGTACTGAATCAATTCCTGTATAGTATATAAATTCTTGCAAAGCTTTCAGCTTTGTGATCATTCATTCTACTCACTAAGCTTCCTTCTTCCTCTTCTTCTTGTTCGTGTGCAAATATGGATCTTCACGAGTCAATCACCAGCCAGACGGATATTTCTTTCATGCTTGCTAAGCATGTTTTCTCCAACGCAGTTAAAGGTGATACAAACCTGGTGCTTTCTCCTCTCTCAATTCAAATAGTTCTTGGCCTTATTGCTGCTGGTTCTAATGGACCTACTCAGGATCAGCTTCTCTCTTTCCTCAAGTCCAGATCCATCGATGAGCTCAACTCTCTTTATTCACATATTTCCAGTTTCGTCTTTGCTGATGGCAGCCCAAACGGAGGTCCGCGATTGTCCATTGCTAATGGTATTTGGATCGATCAAACACTGCCTTTAAAACCTTCTTTCAAGCAGGTTGTGGCTAATGTTTACAAGGCGGCTTCAGAGTATGTTGATTTTCAAAACAAGGTTAGGCCTTTATTAATTTCATTTCATTCAAATATTACTCTCTCGGCTTCAATTTGTTTGTCTTACTTTTTAAGCATCCAAAGGAAGGGTGCCTTGGTGTGGTAGGTAAAGTTGTTGTCATGTGACCAGGAGGTCATCGGATTAAGCTGTGAAAATGCTGCATGAAATAGACTCTTATGGTCTAGCCTTTCACTGTACCACGCGCATCAGGGGAGCTTAGTGCACCGATTTCCCTTTTATAAGCCTCCAAACGTTGTTATGTGATATGAATACAAATGACTGCAATTACTATTATGAAATGTCTGATTCTATCATTCCATGTTTGTCTTGCCAATTTGATTAAGGCTGCTGAGGTTGTCGATCAAGTCAATCAGTGGACTAAAATGAAGACAAATGGTCTCATCGAACAGATTCTTGATCGTGATGCAGTGGACAACATGACAAGGCTGATCTTGGCCAATGCACTATATTTCAAAGGTAAATGGAATGAGAAGTTCGATGCTTCAGAAACAAAAGACCACGAGTTCCATCTCCTCGATGGATTGCCTATTCGAGCACCCTTCATGACTAGCAAGAAGAAACAGTACATAGCAGAATTCAATGGCTTTAAAGTATTGAGGCTTCCTTATAAACAGGGCACAGATACGCGTTGCTTCTCAATGTACTTCATTCTCCCAGATGCACATGATGGATTACCAGCTTTATTTGACAAAATCAGTACAGAACCTGGATTCTTAAATCACCACGTTCCGTTTAGAAAAGTTAGTGTGGGCAAGTTTCTTATCCCTAAATTCAAAATAACTTTCGAGTTTGAAGCCTCAGACATTCTAAAGGGACTTGGCCTCACGTTACCTTTCTGCGGTGGTGGTCTCACTGAGATGGTTGATTCCACTTTACCTGAGAATCTATCTGTTTCAAAAGTTTTTCACAAGTCCTTCATTGAGGTAAATGAGGAAGGCACCGAAGCTGCAGCTGTTACGGTTACTCTAATAATGCCCATGTCTTTGTTTATTGAGAAGGAAATCGACTTTGTTGCTGATCAGCCATTCCTGTTCCTTATAAAAGATGAATCTACTGGTGTCGTATTGTTCCTTGGGAGTGTGATCAATCCTCTAGATGGTTAGCCTACTCAACCAACGAAGAAGAGTAAAGTGGTGAAAACACTCCAAACTTGACGTGAATCATTACTTTCGTCCTTGATGCCTAGTATTTACTAAAACACCCCTAGGTTTGACTAACGTAATAATTCGTGTCAAGTTTGTTTTAAGTTTGAGTTTCGAGAGAACGAATTAAGGCAACGTGAATTGTCAATCTTTCATAGAGATTTTATTTGTGCTTAATTTGTTTGATCATTTTGATATGATTCAAAGTTTGAAAGTAATAAAAAGTTTTTTATATATACTCTCTTTATGAAGTTAAAGTTTCATTCGAACATACAATTTGGATTTTAATCTTGTGGCCTTAAATTTTCCTTTTTAAATAGATTAAAAAGGAAAGTAGATCTTTTTTTTAAAAACAAAAGTAGATCTTTTTTTTTTAAACAGAGGAAGAATAAACTAAAATTGGGAAATTAAGTATAGGCGTTGATTAAAAGCGTAGCGTAAGTATTACTCCACTTTTCATGCATCCAATTATAATCACAAAACACGGTATTAATTAAATCAAACGCTAATCAACTCCTACATAACCATAATCAGTTAATTAGAGGCGTTTAATTATCAATCCTGCGTATGTTAAAAGCAAATAATTAACCCATACCTTAAATTTAATTAATTACAGTAAGAAATAAACAGTAGCGTAAGTATTACGAGCACGTTATTAACACAACGCTAACCAACTCCTATATAAAGAGTCGTCTCTCTCAACTTCAATTTCATTCATCACACAAAAAAAGTTAATGGATTTCAGTTCTCAGTCCAACTGTATGCATCGCCGCGCATTGCTTCAAAAGCAGAGCCACGTTTCTTCCATTCTCGCAAAGCATTTATTCTTCAACAACTATGGAAAACCCGATTACGACCCGTCTAAAAAAGCAAATATGGTGTTTTCTCCGCTCTCAATTCAAATTGTTCTCGGCCTTATTGCTTCTGGATCCAGTGGTGCTACATTGGATCAATTGTTGAGTTTTCTCAAATTTAACTCTGTTGAAGAACTGAACTCTGTTTATGCTCGGGTTATTGCTGATGTTTTAGCTGATGGAAGCCCTATGGGAGGTCCTCGTTTGTCCGTTGCTAATGGAGCTTGGATTGATCAAACTCTCTCGTTTAAGCATTCTTTCAAACAGGTTATGGACAATGTTTATAAGGCTGCTGCAGCTTCTGTTGATATTCGGTACAAGGTAATTATATTTGTCTTAATCCTTCACTCATCAGAAAAATAAATTGCATACATGTAATGTTTGATATTATGTGATACTTCTCTCCATACCAAATTTACGAGGCATCTTTCGAATTTTGAAAAATCAAACAAGATTTATAGTACGTTTTAGTTTTTACATAGTCTTTGAATATGTGATTTTATGTCAAAATTGAAAAGTTTTGACTCTCGATGAGTACAAGCACATTAGAAATGTTGGATATTACGTGATTATACTCCTCTTGGCACCTTTTGGAACAAGTTTTTCTTTACCTCGATCTTTTAACATACCTGTAAATGTTTTGAATTGTTAGTTATTGTGATTTAGAGTAGTTCTTACGTATATTGTTGGTAAATATGTAAATTTTATGTCAAAAGAATTAATAATTTCATGTCCAGATTCACATAATATGTAAATTTTATGTCAAAAGAATTAATAATTTCATGTCCAAATTCACATTAAAATTGAAAAGTTTGACTCTCGAAGTAGAAAGTGGGCGACATAACAAAATATTATGAGCATGTTGGTTTACAGAATATGAACAAATGAATCTAATGTGCATATAGGAGATCTTGTTTATTTTTCCTCATTTCAGCTATATTTTGTTAATAGGCTGCTAATTCTATGTTCTCTGTTTGTTATTAAGCCTGATGAGGTTGCTGCTGAAGTCAATGAGTGGGCTGAAGAGAAAACAAATGGTCTCATCAAACAGATTCTTCCTCCTGGTGTAGTCACTGGCGGGACTCAGCTGATCTTGGCGAATGCACTATATTTCAAAGGAGCCTGGAATGAGAAATTTGATGCTTCAGATACGAAAGACCACGAGTTCCATCTCCTCAATGGAGGATCTGTTCAAGCACCCCTAATGACCAGCCGAAAATGGCAATATGTGAAGGTGTTTAATGGTTTCAAAGTGTTAAAACTTCCTTATAAACAGGGTGAGGACAAGCGATTTCTCAGCATGTATATGTTACTCCCAGATGCACGTGACGGATTACCAGCTTTACTGGAGAAAATTAGTTCAGAACCTGGATGTTTAGATCAACATATTCCGTTAACAAAAGTTAGAGTGCGCAAGTTTCTTATCCCTAAGTTCAATATATCTTTTGGACTTGAAGCTTCTAATGTTCTAAAGGGACTCGGCCTCACATTACCTTTTACTGCCGGTCTCACTGAGATGGTGGGCGAGAATTTGCCTCTGGTAGTTACACATGTTTTTCACAAGTCGTTTATTGAAGTGAACGAGGAAGGTACAGAAGCTGCAGCTGTTACTGTAGCTTTGAATACGCTTGGGTGCTCGTTGACGATGTTTAAAGAGGAGGAGATAGACTTTGTTGCTGATCATCCCTTCTTGTTCCTTGTGAAAGATGAGACTACTGGTGCTGTTCTGTTCATGGGGACTCTGTTGAATCCTCTTGTTGCTTAGCATGTTGCTTCTCTACTTCCATTCATCAATTTTAGTTAGTTACATTGATGTTACCTTTATTTTAGTATGAATTTCATATCATCTAACTACAGAAGTTGTGTTTCAGTTTGTTTATATTCAAGTTTGTTCTTCATTTTTCCCTTTGTTGTCATTTGTTATAGTTTACAACCCTGAGTCCTGACCAAGAGCGGTCAAGCTGGTAGCCCATCGAGGCTAGCCAACTTAATCAAAGATGGTAAGTCCGATCAAGTTGGACTCACAAGCTTCTAAGCTAGCAAACTTCGAAAACAGAAGTGCATGTGATATCTTAGTCTAATTAAAAAGACAAATTTGTAGGGCCAAAAATATAATACATATGTTTTGGGTTGTCACAATTCTAATGAATAATTGGCATGTGTAGCATACGTGACATATTCTAATTATGGCACCTCCCCATATTTAGTTTATATGTATAAATTCATAAACTAATCGGAACACCATCATTATAAATTGTATAAATTATAGGAACCACATATTATAAGTACTAAATAACATTCTATCCCTTCTAGTTTTCTATTTACCAAAAATCCCTTAAAAATGTTGTTTGCGGGATACATAGCATTGTGCACGGGATACATAAGGTTTGATACATAGCATTGTGCACGGGATACATAAAGTTTGATACATTCCAGTTAATAGTTGTTGCGTTGTGCACGGGATACATAAGGTTTAATACATAGCGTTGTGCACGGAAAATCTGTATATATCTTACAGATTTTATTAATTGGGAGAAATAAGGAATTTTTGAAATAAGTAGAGATAAATGGATATTAAGGTAAGTATGGGAGTGTAGTTAAGTAATTTGTCCTTATAATTTATAATAACCAAACCAATATGAATGTTTGGACAAACTAATTTAAAAGAAGATTACATTATTCCCTTTTGATAAACAATTTTTTTGTTGTCCTTTTGATAAAGTGGTACAAATTCCATACTTCTATGCTAAGTATTGACTTTTAATACTGTTTCAAACTTCAAAACGTGTATCTACTGTACCATTTCTTTTTCTGTTGACTCTTAAAAATTTTCACACACAAACACAAAAATCTCCATAGCAATGAACCTTCAAGAATCAATCAGCAACCAAACAGGCGTATCCTTAACACTAGCCAAACATGTTTTCTCCACCGAGGTTAAAGGGGACACAACCAACATGGTCTTCTCCCCTTTGTCGATCCATGTAGTGTTGGGTCTCATCGCAGCCGGTTCAAATGGCCCGACCCGTGACCAATTGCTCTGTTTCCTCAAATCGAAGTCTACTGATGAACTAAACTCTCTTTCTTCTCAGATTGTTGATGTTGTCTTTGCTGATGGTAGCCCTAGTGGTGGGCCTCGACTTTCGGTTGCTAATAGCGTCTGGGTTGAACAGACTTTGCCTCTTAAGCATTCTTTCAAACAGATTGTGGACAATGTTTATAAGGCTACTTCTTCTTCTGTTGATTTTCAGAAAAAGGTTAGATTTTTAACACCCCATTTGTATTTAGTTATTTTGTTTCAAATATAATTGATTGATTCAGTTATGAAATGCTTGATGGGATACCTGTTATATGAGGAGATCTGTTGAATTTGACTCTGTGAGTTGTTTATGGGGAATTTTTGATGATATTCAGTTCCAAGTACTACCTCCGTTTTAATTTGTTTGTCTGTTATAACTTGATTCGGAGTTTTAGAAGTAGTAAAGTAACAAATGGTGGAAACTAAACCAGTAAACAAGGGAAATAAAATAACGAAAACTCCTAAAATGGTGGAAACAAAAAATACAACCTATGCAATAAAACAAGTACGAACAAATGGCGAAGAAAGGAGCTTTTTGGAAGCTGTATGATGAGAGAGTCAGCCAACTGGTCGGAACTAGGAAGTTGTTTTCTTGATGACCAACAAACTCAAGTAAGGCCAAGAAAAATAATATAACCTGTGGTGGAATTTCGATCAGTGAGTTTGCCAACCCATTCAGGATCAGAAAACACCAAGAGGATGTAGACTGGTGCTTGGAGCAATTCGAAGGCCATAGTTAGCAGTGCTTTTAGTTATGGAATGAGGCGTTTAACAGTCTTCCAGTGAGCATCAGATGGAGCATGCATAAATTGAGACAATTTGTTCACCGAGTAAGAAACATCAGGCCTAGTAAAAGACAAGTATTGCAACTTTCCACTTACTTTCCTGTATTCGGTAGCATCAGGAGATGCAGGATCAACCGAAGTGGTCCTGTTTCTTATTTTGTTACATAAGAAATTCAATGTGCTTCATGTTTATGCTCGAGGGATTGTCATTTCTACTTTTAGCTAAGATAAGACTTTAAGTGCACTTCATCTTTTTGACATTGGAAATTTAGCTGCTTCGGCTTTTATCTTTATCTGTACCTTTTCCTTTTAGCTGGAGACTGAACTATGAACAGATGGGGTATGCATTTACACTACGGATAAACAGCAGGCCAATAAATAGTGTCTCATACATTTTCACTATGCTTATCATTCACTTTAATCTCAAATACTGATGTATTGCTACCTTCTTTGGAGATCGAAGAAGTTCTACATTCATTGCTTAAAAAACTGGCTATACTCTTCAAACATTTCTATTTCTCTGCAGCCTTAGCATGGATAGTTTTACTGACCTATATAAACGTTAGTCACCCAGCAGTTGGAGCTGGACTCATATTAAAAGGATAGCATTGAAGTAAATAAAAATTAAAAAGAATCCTTTTGAATAAATTTTTATTACAAAATTTTGGATGATGTGTAGGCTGTTGAGGTTGCCAGTCAAGTGAATCAATGGGCTGAAAAAGAAACAAGTGGACTTATCAAAGAAATACTTCCAGCTGACTCAGTTGACAGTTCAACAAGACTTGTGTTTGCAAATGCATTGTACTTTAAAGGAGCCTGGGATGAGAAGTTCGATGCATCAGTGACCAAGGAAAGTGAGTTCCACCTTCTCAATGGAACATCTATTCAAGTGCCCTTCATGACTAGCAAGACGAAGCAATATGTAAAAGCTTTTGATGGTTTCAAGGTATTGGGCCTTCCGTATAAACAAGGTGAGGATAGGCGTCGTTTCTCCATGTACTTCTTTCTGCCTGTTGCCAATGATGGATTGCCAGCTTTGGTAGACAAGGTCAGTTCCGAATCCCAATTCTTGGAGCGACACCTTCCATATCAAAAGGCTGGAGTCGGTGAATTCCGTATCCCCAAATTTAAAATATCATTTGGATTTGAAGCTTCCAACATTCTGAAAGGGCTTGGCCTGGTATTACCTTTCTCTGGTGATGGCCTCACTGAGATGGTAGACTCCCCTGTTGGCAGTAACCTTTATGTTTCTAACATCTTTCACAAGTCCTTTATTGAGGTAAATGAAGAGGGAACAGAAGCTGCAGCTGCAACTGCTGGTGTTGTTAAACTAAGAGGATTGCTGGTCGAAGAGAAAGTAGACTTCATTGCTGATCATCCATATCTTTTCTTGATTAGAGAAGATGCAACAGGCGTGGTACTGTTTGTTGGTAGTGTGCTTAATCCCCTCGCAGAGTAAGTCGTATTCCACTATATGAAGGTTGATATATGTTGTTTGTATCTTCTTTGTATCCCTCGGACTACTTTAGTACCCAGAGTTACCTCAAACCACCTTCCTACCCTTCTATCTTACCAATACTCTGAGTAAAATTTGCCAACTGCTCTTTGTACGTTTGAAGTTCAGTGCGACTTGCAATGCCCTACAGTGTACTATGAAATAATTGACATCAAAGGTCTGTGTAATACTTCAATTTAGATGTATAATAAGTATTTATTTCAAAATGGCCTCAGCTAAAGCAAGTTATAAATTGCTACTAGCACATACCATCTAAATTGAAAACCATTGAAGGTTTTATTATATTACTATTTGCAAGTCTTTACTGGTTGTAGCCTCCTGTTCTTTATCACAGTATCTTGCAGTAAGTTGGTTTTAATCATCAATGAAGTCCATAATTTAAACAAGAAAGGAGCAGGACATATTGCAGTCTTAAATATCGAGCTTCAGAAAGTCACTTTCTTTGTTGAAGTCTTAAATATCGAGCATCAGAAAGTCACTTTCTTTGTTGAAGAAAAGTTAACTTTCAAAAATAACAACTATTACATTTGAGAAATCAACCCCAAAGTTTAGCGTTGCTCCCCTTCACTTCTTTAAACTTTATTGTAGTGAATTTTATTTGAAGATCTCTAGTTACAAACTTTTCACTCCTTGTCAAATGTGAACTATAAATATATGACAAAAGAGTCTATTTATGGAATTTGAGTGTCATTATTATAAGTTATACCTTATAAAAGCAAATCAAATACCACACGACTTGAATTGAATTGACATAATTAGTGTGCATGTGTATGTGAGCAAAGGCCGGTGCCGACCTTTTAGTACTACTACTTTTCAAGTGACATTTGTGTTTTGACTTTTAGCTGAATTTTCAAATTTCCCATCAAATATTTTTCTTTAAAAGAAATTTATAAACAATTTCATTCCCTTTCTTTGTCTTTTAAAACAAAACTTGCTAAAATCAAAAAGTGAAAATTATAATGATTCTACTATTCTAGTCCTCCAAATTGAAAAAAATAGGTTATATAGGATGTGTTTGGTGTCTTCTAAAAGTCATATTTTGGTGTTTGACTGTAAACAAATATTTTTTGAAACGGAAAATATATTTGGCAGGACACCTTTTTGGCACGAAATGGCACGAGCAGTAAATTTTAGGGTAATTTCGCAGAAATAGAAAGGGTGATAGGATATTTTTACCCAAAGTACCCTCTAATGTAAAACTACTAAAAGAAAAGTCTTAAACCACTAGATGGTTTCAAGAAATTACACTGCTCAAGAATTTTTTTTCCTTCCCAATAAAAAGCACTGTCCAAGAAGCATTTATTGTAGTTTATTCTTCCAATTTTTTTAATCTTTCATTATTGTTTATTCTTCCATTCTTCTTCCTTTTTAATATCACTTGTTTTTAAGGGAGGAATAAGGTATATTCAGTAAATTTTAAAAACATTCTTTAAAGTAATATTTATTAATTTATTGATTAATTAATACCTCTACAAAATATTAATAATAGTTTACAATTTCAATAATTATATTCCACGTTGAGAATAACACTACTATTTTTCATGAAATTCAAAACATTTAATGAATCCATTATTTTCTAGTTAATTTTTTTTTTTTATAATATTCCCTTAAGAGTATTAATTGTAGGGATAAAGTGAGAAAAAAATTAACTAATTTATATATATATATATATATATATATATATAAACAAAAAAAAAAACTAACTAACACAACTAATATGGGATGGAGAAAGTATTGAATTGCGACGTAAAAGAAATTTGGGAGCAAATTCCTTAGATAATCATCCATGTTTGGAAATTTATCTTGTAATCACTTTTGTTTCTTTTAGGCCCACAATATTACCGAGTTATTCCTATTTTCCTCAAAATATAAACCTCACTCCTAATGAAATGTCATGCCATGTTATTATTATGTTTAACAACAGAATAAAAACATTTACCTCGCTCTTGAATTTTATAAAAAGTAACAAATTTTAAAATTAACTAATATTTATATTTATCTTTTTTTCTCCTTTATTTTTGATATTTTCTTTATTTTCCCCTATTTTTTTTAAATTAAAGTAGAATAATTGAATGTAATTAAGAAAGGAGAATGCATGATTGGAACTTGGAGTGACTTCTCAATTCTACATTAATAAATAAAATAATTAATATAATAACTTATACACAATAAATTAGTATGATTGTTAAAAAAAATCCAATTACATTAATTTTTTTATTCAATTTTTTAACATTTTTCTTATTTTTTTGTATTTGTATAATTTATTAGAAAATCTAAAACTATTTCTTGAGATTCATTTAAACAACAAAGGTTGATATCCATTTTCATGAAATAGTTCTCACGTAACTATAGACATTAAGCACTATTTTCTCTCTTCTTTATTTTGTTTTTATTCCTCCTTTATTTGCTTTATTAAAAGTCTTACATTCACAACTCATTTATTCCATATTCACTCTTAATAATATTTATAACTCATACTTTTCATAATCATAACTCCTAAATATTTAATTTAAAATTTAAAACACCTTATGGTATTCCATCATTTTATCTTTATAAATATGACCATTCTATTATTTCATATTTGAAGTAGTAATTTATATAGGAAGACTTATTTCATGTGGTATTATATTTATGTTTTAATCTTGAAGAATAAAATTCTTCAATGAAGACCGGCTTGTGAAATGAATACCGATAACGATAAGGGTTCGAAGAATTATGAATTGATGAATCGATTTATTGAATTCATATTTTTTTTTTAATGGAAGTTGTAGAAATGATGCTTGTATTGTATTACTTTCTCCTTTATTTATTTATTTATTATATATTTTCTTGATATCTTTTTAGCTTGATTTTTACATTATTCATGTAATTGTTGTTATTAAGAGCATGTATAAGGTAGTTAAATTTATGCTCAAGTTATTTGACATTTTTTTCGTCGAGAATTTCTTTGTGCCCTTTTTCTTATTATAAAATGACAAATATAACTTCTAATATTTTAAGTTTTTCTAATTTAATATATTTATAAATAATAACTACTCATAACTCATACCCTTTATTTTAGTCTTGATAATTTCATAACTTACGAGTATAGTTTAATTTTTATTTTATTTTTATATAATTACTTTTTTATTTGACATGATGGGAATATAAATATCATAAATACCATACATAAAACAGTACCATATTAACAATTGTTTATATTTTTTGTGTTTGATATTATTATAATTAAATAATTTATTTTGAATTGATGAATTGATTTAATGAATTCATATTTATTTGATAATGGAAATTGTAAAAGTGATGCTCGTATTGTATTACTTTCTCCTTTATGTATTTACTAGATATAGGACCCCGTGCCAGCACGGGGCCCAATATATATATATTTTTTTATTTTAATTTATGTCATATTATGGAGTTTGAGAAGTTATTGAAATTTTTATATGATTTTAAAAATATTTTAAATTTTTAGCTATTGTGATTTGTAGTACTTTTTTTTAACATAACTTTGAAAGAAATATTTATTACTATGTTTGTTCTAATTTATGTGGCACACGCAGGATTTTAAATATTAAGCATTTTTTATATGTCTCTTTAATATATTAAGTTGTTAATTATTGTATTTTATTGTACATTTTGAACCTAATTTTTTAAGAATATATGTTTTTTGCCATGTCCCAATTTATGTGACATTAATTGATAGATTTGTTGGAGTCGAGAGATTTATTTTGTTAATTATTGTAATTTATAGTTTTTTTTTCCGTCAATTTCAAACAATATATGTTGTTAATTGATAGAATACTTTTAATGTAATTTTTTTTTAAAAATATGTGTGACTCTCCATGTCCCAATTTATGTGGCACATGTAAAGTTTTGACAATTAACCAAAATTTTAATACATTTAAAAAAATACTTTTAAGTCGTTAAATTTTAAGTAATAAGTAGTTTAAATTGTTGTATTATTTATTACATTTTATAATACTTTTAAAGTAGTTAAAATATTGTGCAATTTATTATGATTTATAACACTTTTTAAAAAAATTTATGTCATATTATGGAATTTGAGAAGTTATTGAAATTTTTATATGATTTTAAAAATATTTTAAATTGTTAGCTATTGTGATTTGTAGTACTTTTTTTAACATAATTTTGAAAATAATATTTATTAATCTATTTGTTCTAATTTATGTGGCAGATGCAGAATTTCAAATATTAACCATTTCTTATATGTCTCTTTAATATATTAAGTTGTTAATTATTGTATTTTATAGTACATTTTGAACCTAATTTTTTAAT
>JAJOOO010080945.1:0-35178 GCA_029582685.1 Solanum piurae
TATATTATTTGCCACCAAATAATTTGTGTGCTAGGAGATATGACCCTCCAAAGTAGACCCTCGAAAAAGGCTTCACTTGGAAATTTCGGATTTTGATACGGTTGCTCTAAAATTCGGGTTAGACCCATTTCCCACTCAATTTGACCCCCTAAACAAGAATATAAAGTCGGATTTTCGAAAAACGAAACGGATCTTTTTATAAGTTGCTAAACAAATTTCCGGTAACTTCCGAAGCACATTTTTAAATTTTTTTTGGGTCATTTCAAATATAATCATTTCATTAAGTTCTCGACTCCAAACTCACATATGAGGCTCTAGTTTCACTCTATCATTTTTCGAGTCGTTACATCGCCGAATGGCCATTTGACCGCCTAAAGTTCCAGTGTGCCAAGCCCTGAAGGAAAGAAGGTCTTTTATCAAAGGCCACACTTTTCTAGGGTGGTTGTAGACATAAAATGTTGTAGTGAAAGTTGTCGTCATGATGATGCATGTGAGTTTGTCACATTTCTCCTTATCTTTTATGGATTCAAATATAATTAAAAATTATAAAAAGGAAAATAATTATTTTAAACGGAGGAAAATAGGTGTGAAAAAATGAAACAAGGGACTATATCTTTTTCAAATGTGAAGTAAATTATTACGTCAATGATGATTTTAGCTTGACATCATAAACCTATTTAGGATAAATAATCAACTAAGAACCATTAATGGCATAATTATCTTGAATGTCTATATATTATTAATTAATTAGTTTATATATATTCTTTCTATGATCTGACCAAAAATAGAAAGAAATTAAATGTCAATTGCATGGCCACTGTATAAGTAGTGTGACATTAACCCTTTCATGAAAATATACATACATTCAACAACATAAAAAAAATATCAAGATTTTGAAACGGCAACAAAAGTCTACATTGTGTATGTATCCTTTATCCTAATTTCATTTCTTAAGTTTTGTGTTTGAATTTTAATGCATAAATTTGTTTATTAAATACAGGACTTGTAAACTTTAAGTTTAGATGACTTATTGTACTTTTTTATGGTTTAAAATCATTGCAAATTGTTATTATATAGTATTACAAGGGATAATCTTAGTAGCATTGACTACTATTTTTTCACTTTTTTAGGCAAGATCATTCAATTCCTCACCTTAATTGTAATCTCCTCCTTAATTTTTTCCTATCCCGACCCCTAATTTTTAAAACAATAATATATTAATGAATATCATATGTTATCACATTAAAAAAGAGTGTCACGTGATATAACTTTGTTAGTTGGGTATTAAAGAAAGAATAAACAGAAAAAAGAAACAGAAATTGTCTATAACATTTATAGTTACAAGTAAACTTATTCTCGGTATTGATGTATGATAGTTCCACCCCTTCTTAGCTCTGTGTTGTTTCTCAACAAAAGAGAAGTAGCATGACTTTTAGGGTTTCAAAAGATCTGAAAGGAAAATGAAGAGTTGCGACTGTTCTGTAAAATGGTGACTTTTGAGAAAGGTTGTGATTATTATGAAGGATTGTGGCTTTTCCAAGGGTTTGTGACTTTTCCAATAAAGCACAATAAGCACATGTTTATACTATAGTTTGTTGTTTATAAATATATGTGTTTGTTCTTATTTTTTAACAGTAGAATTTCTGAAATTCTTATTCTTCACAAACAAATTCTAGTGTACTTTTTTGCCGTTGAGTGGTTAGCTGACGTTGTGATTTCAGGTAGCAATAGTAATACAATTTTACCAATATGAGCAAAAAGGACAAATTCTCTGGCACTTCTGAAAGTCTTCTTATTGAAATCTTACCTAAAAAAAACCAAAAATTGTGAAAATAATGTAAAGAAATTGATAGGATTAGTAAGATACCTTATGCTCTTATTGTCCAAATTCTTTCTTTATTGTCCATAACAGACACGTTCAGAACATCTATTCTCTCTAAAGATTGACAATACTTCTGGACTTCTATCAACAACGTTGTGTATGACACTGAGGAGTATGGTCATTTAGATAGCTCAGCAGTGCACAAATTCATTTCCTTCATGGATAATGTACTACCTCTCCTTAGCCATTAAAATATTCAGTCTAAAATTTGTGTTCATATATGATGATGGTCTGTCATATTGTCCCGTGATTGACAAGTGGCTTGAATTTTCTATGAATAAGAAAGTTAAGGATTTACGCCTGAATATGCATTTTAGAATTGTTTATCCGACTTAGCATGACCAACCCTATAGCTTGCCAGAAGTTCTCTGTAGTAGTTCATTGATTATAAAACTTAAGTGCAATAATTGCAGAATATGAGAAGATTGCATACTAAATTAAACATCTCTGAAGAGTTTAACGCTGAAAAGTTTGTTTATCCAGGATGAACACATTAAACAAATAATGTCAAATTGTCCTCAATTGGAATGCATGAATCTATATGGATTTTGTGGTTTTAATCGTTTGCACAAAATCCATAGACTAAAACCACAAAATCCATATAGATTCAAAGATTCCAATTAAGGACAATTTGACATTATTTGTTTAATGTGTTCATCCCGGATTAAGAAACTTTCCAGCGTTAAACTCTTCAGAGATGTCCAATTTAGAACGCATCTTCTAATGTTCTGCAATTATCGCAGTTGAGTTTTATAATCGATGAACTACTACAGAGAACTTCTAGCAAGCTATAGGGTTGGTCATGATGCCCAGTCGGATAAGCAGTTCTATAACATATATTCAGGCGTAAATCCTCAACTTTGTTATTCACAACAAATTTATTCCACTTGTCAATTATGGGAAAATAAAAAACACCATCATCACGTCTGAAAATAAAGATTAGACTAAACTTTTTAAGGGTAGAGCAGCTAAGGAAAGGCAGTACATTATCTGTTAAGTAAACGAATTTGTGCAATGTCGAGATTAATAATGACTGCAATTGATGCATCACGATCATCTTGACGGGGATCGGTATTCACTCGAAGGTGAAACATGCTGCTTTGAAATTCTTGCTCCATATGTTGAACATTTAATGATTTCTGTGATTTTAATCATATGAAAATTAAGCTCATGGACTTGTCATCTTTGAACCACACAAATCTTGATCTCTACAGTGATGAATTAGATGATATGGATTAAAACATAGAGAAAGATATTTTGGCAAGTGTTCGTTGTGCTAATGAGCTAATATTGTCATCCTGGTTTACGAAGGTCATTTATCAGTCCCAAATGTCTCTAGTCTTTTTATGTTGATTGTGAATTGAGCTCTTGTTTTCTACCTATCAACTTGATTGTACGATGAGCGTCATGATTTTTTCAATTAACCTTATTAATTATCTATTCATTCACTTCCTTTTAATTAACTCATATAGTTTTAATTTAGTACGTGAGGTTAAATATTAGTTCCTTTTATTGGTCTAAGCTATAAGGTGCTACAAGTGGGAAATCACTATTGGTTTAGTTTGTACGCCTTGTAAATCAATGTACTTACCTTTATTTTGCCTCATTCTTCTATTCAGGTGATTTGCAGTTTGATGTCTGAAGAGGAAGACATCTCCTAATTGTTGGTGGAATGCAGATGGTTGATAATAAGTTCTTGTATTTAAAAACTTTCCTACCCCTAGACAACCTCTTAAGGTCGACTAGTAATTTGGAACACCTAATGATATTTCCTAATATGCCAGCATGTTTTCAATTAACAATACTGTATGTCAAATGTATATTGATCCCTTACAGCCTCAACGACTTTAATTTTATTACTATAATTGTTAAGCTTACCACCTAACCCAATTTGTCCTTGTTCTGTATTTGTAGTACCATGTTTTTTTAGGGCGAAGACATTGATTTGTTAGAAGACAAGTACCTCTCATTTGAACAAAACATATTCAAAGTTTCCTTACAGAATTTGAAGAATGTCAAGGTTATGGCATTTTGTAGTCGTACGCGTAGTTTTGATGCAATAAAGTTCCATCAATTCTTGAAGTTCTTAGTTGAGCATGCAATAAATCCTGAGAAACTTGTTATATTACAAGAGCATAAGGATTGTAATAGTTGTTCTACTAATACGTCAAATCTAATGAAGCATTTGTTAGCTTTTCCAACAAGCGCAATTATTTTCTTCGAACCAACTAGTCATTATGTTTTCTATTCCTAGTTTGTTTCTCTTGTTTTTGTTGACATTTTTTTAGTTTTAATTAGGATAATTTGTTATGAAAATTAAATTATGTGCCAACCATTAATTAGAACAAATAACAGTTGATTGTTCCTTAACCTATGGTTTGTGCTCGTAAAAAGTAGAGCTAGTTTGCATCTCCCTCTACAAGGATGTAATCAACCTTCTTGGGAGTGGACTAGATGGTTGGACGGCCTTGATTGATTATCACTCTTGCTAGCTGGGCTGGAAGTTGACTGGATTACTAGATATTGTGGTAACTTGGGTTGGGAGCCTGACTTTTGTTTCTTGGGTCTGGATTTGTGGTGCCTTTCACTCATATAGACTTAGTTACTCTTTATACATGTTGGGCTTACGGGGGTCTATTTGATTTTCATTTTAACATGTGCGTGAGTGTACATTCTAGGCTTATAAGGGTTAGTTAGGTTTAGCCTATATGTACTTCGATTAACTTTCAATATTCTTGTATTCTTTCTTTCATATCAATTTTGACCTCCGATGTGTTACTATAGGTTTTGTTTTTTTCCGGGTGACTTGTGATTGGGTTATTCAGGCTGGATACTTCTTGTGTTTCCTTGTCAGGGGATGTAGATCCACGGTGGCTTAGTATTGATTGATCTCATATTCGATATCCTTTTGGGAGTTAACATCACTCAAGGCACTCTTTCTAGTTGGGTGGCTTTGAAGTGGTCTTTCTAGATTGGCGGCTTTGATATTTTGAGACCCTTTTTAGACTCGACACGCCGCCATGTCTGTCTTTCTAATTAGGCTGGGAGTGGACTAGCTGGCTGGGCAACTTAGATTGATTATCACTCTTGCTAGCTGGGCTGGAAGTTCACTGGATTACTAGATATTGAGGTTACTTGGGTTGGGAGCCTGAATTTTGTTTCTTGGGTTTGGATTTGTGGTGCCTTTCTCTCTTGTAGACTTAGTTACTCTTTATACTTGTCTGGCTTATAGGGTCTAGTTTATTTTCATTTAAACATGTGCAGGAGTGTATGTTCTAGGCTTATAGAGATCAGTTAGGTTTAGCTTAGGTGTAAATAGATTTACTTTCGGTATGCTCGTATGCTTTCTTTTATATCCGCTTTAACCTCTGTCTCTTTCTAGATTCTATCTTTTCATATTGTTTTTACCTCTCTTGCTTAGTCGATACGTGATGCCTACAAAGTACCTAGTTTTTATACTCATGTTACAATCTTAATCTATTTGATCATGCAGGTGCGGTGATTATTTGTGCAACTAGAAGAATTAGGGATTTGGAGATGAGTGTCAGCACTTGGAGTCTTGCATCAACTTATCTCATTCTGTACTTATTTAGCTTGTCTTTTTCCATTTTGAACAAGCTTTGTTTTTGTCCACTTTTGCGAATTTTACTCTTATGTTTAGACTACTCTGTACTTCTTATTTCTAGGTTATGGGAGGGACCTTTTGTATATAGTCTTTTGTTTGCTCCTGCTTTTGTTTTGTTTGGTGGTTTAGTTTGATTTCTATTTAGTTGTACCTTTATACTTATTGCTTGCTATTCTAGGTTACACATTAGTTTCCCTATTTGAGGGTTATAGTATATCCCCTCATGACTCGAGGGATCGGGTCATGAAAAATTGGTATCAGAGCCCTAGATTTGCCTGTCTCACTTGGAAAGAGATAATACAAATTAAAGATTTCTGTATCGGTGTGGAGACATTTGTGTCCTATCTTTAGAAGGTTATAGGGTGTCTTTTAGAATTTATCCTCTTTTGTATCGCTTTCATGCAGCGTCTGTGTAGTTGGTTTCTTGAAATCTCACTTGTTTCATTATTTTCAGAGGATGGCTCATACACGCCATATGACAGCTCAAGGAACGGGTCGACTTCTACCGCCGGCCAGGAGTGCAGCACTTGCCCTGAATAGAGAGAGAGAGGTATGAAGCCATTAGCTGACCCTTTATTAGTTTAAGTTCTAGTTCAATCAGCGGGGTTGGGGACATGTCAGCCGTCACCTGGACCCTCTATGTCTTCGTACCTTTAGGCAACCATTGTGAAACTTCTTATTGTTCTAGGAGCATGCAGCAGGCTAAAGCTACAGCTACACTAGCACTACAGGATCAACCTAAAATAGAGGCACCTCAGTCCAGGTACCACCTAGAGGTGCCCAACCCGTGAATGTGGCCGAAGCCATACCTTTAAAGAAGAAGATGCTTGGAGTGTTTCTCATACTCTAACCTCTAAGGTTTTTTGTGGCTGTGGGTGGTGATACCCAAAAGTTTCTTTCAACTTGCCATTACCAACATCATATTCTAGGTCTAGTGGAGTCGAGAGGAGCTGAATCCACGGCGTATCTGTTAGATGGGTCAACTAGTAAGTCATGGCGTACCTTCATTTAGACTAGTTCAGTTAGGTCTCTTATTTTCACTTGGACCAAGTTTTCTGAGTTTTTTTTTTAGCTTGGCACATCTCTCGCAACTTCAATGATTACCTCAAGATCAGTTGTACAGGCTAGACAAGTGCTCCCATGAGTGTGTCAGAGTGTGAGGTGAGGTTCCACAAGCTGTTTGGCCACACTACTATGATTCTACCTACTAACAAGAAAAGAGTTTAATGCTTTGTATGTGGGTTATGGCTTCAACGGATGGAGACTTAGTCTATAGTTTCTATGGGTCATTTATTTCTCGATATTGTTGATCACGGCCACACTATTGAGTAGCTTAGTCATGAGCCCCAAAGGGGCAATGAAAAATGGTCTACAATAATGACAAAATCTTGAAGTTGGTGCTTAATTCAGAGAAGTTGGGCATAACACAAGGCAACAACAACGTATTCTGCTTCAGCCATAGCCAAGGTGACTGAGTTATGTTTCCTAGTTTCTCATAATACTAAGCATGGCCCTAAGAAGTGAGCCATTTTAGATGGGCTTTATCGACCTGCCAAGTATACTACGTAGTGTGCAAATGCAAATTCGACCAAATCAAATGAATCATCTGTAGGATACTACAAAACTAGGCTCAACGTTCATTTGAGATATCACAAAATTGTTTTGATAACCTTTAGATGGGACTTCTTTGGACATGATTGGAAGCATGCACAGAGGCCAACACTAAATACAATGTTAGTTTTGTTAGCCATTACGTACAATAGAGATCCAATCATTCCTATATACTTTGTGTCATGTACCAGGACCAGGTTCAACTTTATCTAGTTTTATTATTATTGCAATTGGAGTGTTATTCGTCTTTGCTTCATTCATGTTGAACTTCTTTAGTAGTGCTTTTATGTACTTCTACTGATGAGTTGAATTGCCAGATGAGAACTGTTTGATTTGAATCCCCAAGAAGAAGTTCATCTCTCTCATCATGCTAATTTAGAATTCGTTGCTCATCAGTTGTGCAAAGTCAGCTCCATGTTTTGCATATTTTCCTTGAAACATAATGTCATCTAGATACACCTGAACTATAAGCATTTTGGGGCCCTGATTTCGAAGAATAGTGTATTGTCTATCTTGCCTCTTGAATATTCGTGTGCTTGATAGTTGATCACACTATGCTATTGGGGATTGTTTTAATCCATACAAGGCTTGTCCTGTTTGTACACGTAGTAAGGATGGTTAGAATTTTTGAATCCGGGGGGTTGTTTGAAATATTAAAGAAACTTTGACCACCTAAACAAGAACTAGATTCTTGTTGAATTTTCAGAGACAAAAATGCAATACAATAAAATAGAGATTTTATCGTGGAAAACATCCTTACTTAAGGGAAAATACAACGATCTACCCTCGTAGCATTTTAAACCAAACTTCCCTAACTTCAAAGAGCAACTTTAGGTTACAACTCTATAAACAAAAAGACTAACTCTAGTAAATCACCTAAATAACTCACTCTAACTGTTCAACAACTAACTATAATCGTATACTCTACTCTTCAAGAAGCCAAACTCACTTTTTGTTACAAAACCTCACAAATTCTCTTTCACTCTTAGTACAATTATCTCTAGACAATAATTCTAAGATGAACCAATCCAAACTAAGCCTATAGAAAGAAAAACTTAACTGCAGTTCTTGTTTCTTCTGTCCTATACTCTTTAGCATTGCACTGCTCTCGCCAATAAATTCTCTCAATTTATGATTTTCAAAAGCTGGTTTTCTCTTTGTCAAAGATCCTTTTATACGGAGGGCTTCAACCCTAATTGAATCCTACAAGGAAAGTAATTCTTTTTCTAATTTTTTTTTTCCGTTTCGTATAAGGAGTCTTCTTCACTGTTTTGCCTTAATTAGGAGTGTTTGTCTTCGAAGCGTTATTACATCTTTCCCGCTCTTTTATCTTAGTTCTGGTACAAGCTTGTAAACCTGGTTCACTTTATCATTATCAAAACTTTACTCAGAATATTGTCATGTCATTATTAATTTATTTCTCCTCTGAGGACTCAATTTCTCGAGTATCTATCAACATATATAGAGATTAGTTAGGGAACTCAATAACTTGACCATGGCTCTTTTTCTTTTGCAATGTTGTAAAATATCAATTATATAGTCATTAAGCTAAATCAACAGAAATTATTTGCATAATGGAAATCAAGTCCTATTAATTGCCACTCTTATAAAATAAAAATGCAATGTGGAGACGTGAATACCATTTCATTTAACATAAATTTTTCGTCATGATGATGCATGTGAGTTTTTCACGTCTCTCCTTATCTTTTATGGATTCAAATATAATTAAAAATTATAAAAAGTAAAATAATAATTTTTAAATGGATAAAAAGGAAAATAGGTGTGAAAAATTGAAACAAGGGACTATACCTTTTATTCAAATGTGTAAGAAGTATATTATTACGTCATTGATGATTTTAGCATGACATCAGAAACCTATTTAGGATAAATAATCAACTAAGAACCATTAATGACATAATTTTCTTGAATGTCTTGAAATCATTAATTAATTAATTTATGTATATTCTTCCTATGATCTGACCAAAAATAGAAAAAAATTAAATGGTCAACTCCATGGCCACTATATAAGTAGTATGACATTAGCCCTTTCATGAAAATATACATACATTCAACAACATCAAAACAAAAAAATCAAGATTTTGAAAGGCCAACCAAAGTCTACATTGTGTATGTATCATTTATCCTAATTTCATTTCTTAAGTTTTGTATTTGAATATTGATGAATAATTTTTTTTACTAAAATACAGGACATGTAAACTTTAAGTTTAAATGTCTTATTGCTCTTTTTAATGGTTTAAAATCGCTGCAAATTGTAATTATATATTATTACATGGGATAATCTTAGTAGCATTGACTACTAAATTTTCACTTTTTTTTGGTGAGATTATTCAATTCCTCACCTTAAATGTAATCTTCTCCTTAATGTTTCCCTCTCCCGACCCCTAAATTTTAAAACAATAATATATTAATGAATATCATATATTATCACATTAAAAAAGAATGTCATGTGATATAACTTTGTTAGTTGGACATTAAAGAAAGAATAAACAAAAAAAACAGAAATTGTCTATAGCAACTATAGTTCCAAGTAAACTTATTCTCGGTATTGATGTATGATTATTTCCACCACTTTTTAGCCCTGTGTTGTTTCTCAACAAAAGAGAAGTAGCATGACTTTTTGGGTTTTAAAAGGTCTGAAAGGAAAATGAAGAGTGTTGACTTTTCTGAAACATGGTGACTTTTGTGACTTTTGAGAAAGGTTGTGATTATTCCGAAGGATTGTGGATTTTCCAAGGGGTTTCCAATAAAGCACAATAAACACATGTTTACGCTATTGTTTGTTTTTTATAAATATATGTGTTTTCTCTTATTTTTTAACAACATAAATTGTGAAATTCTTCTTATTCTTCACAAACAAATTCTAGTGTACTTTTTTGTCGTTGAGTGGTTAGGTGAAGTTTTGATTTCAGGTAGCAATAGTAATACAATTTGAACAACATGAGAAACCAAGACCATTTCTCTGGCACCTCTGAAAGTCTGCTTATTGAAAGCTTACCTCAGAAAAAACCCAAAAATTGAGATAGAATGTGAAGAAATTGATAGTATTACTAAGCTACCTTATGCTCTTATTGTCCAAATTCTTTCTTTATTGTTCATAATAGACACGTTCAGAACATGAAAGTTAAGGATTTAGGCCTGAATATACGTTATAGAATTGTTTATCCGTCTAGGCATGACCAACCCTATAGCTTGCCATAAGTTCTTTGTAGCAGTTCATCGATTATAAAACTTAAGTGTAATAATTGCAGAATATAAGAAGATTGCGTACTAAATTAAACAACTCTGAAGAGTTTAACGCTGAAAAATTTGTTTATCCGGAATGAACACATTAAACAAATAATTTCAAATTGTCCTAAATTGGAATCATTGAATCCATATGGATTTTTTGGTTTTAATCGTTTGCACAAAATCCATATAGATTCAAAGATTCCAATTAAGGACAATTTGACATTAACTTTTTAATGTGTTCATCCTGGATTAACAAACTTTCCAGCGTTAAACTCTTCAAAAATGTCCAATTTAGTATGCATTCTTCTAATGTTCTACAATTATTGCAGTTGAATTTTATAATTGATGAACTACTATAAAGAACTTCTGGCAAGCTATAGGGTTGGTCATAATGCCCAGTCGGATAAGCAGTTCTATAACATATATTCAGGCGTAAATCCTCCACTTGCTTGTTCACAACAAATTCAATCCACTTGTCAATTATGAGAAAAAAAGAAACACCATCATCACATCTGAACATAAAGTATAGACTAAACTTTTTAATGGTAGAGCAGCTAAGGAGAGGCAATACATTATTTGTTAAGGAAAAGAATTTGTGCACTGTCAAGATTAATAATGACTATGATTGATCCATCATGATAATCCTGACAGGGATTGGTATTCACTTGAAGGTGATAGATGCTGCTTTGAAATTGTTGCTCCATATGTTGAACATTTAACGATATTTGGGGTTTTAATCATATGAAAATTAAGCTCAGGGACTTGTCATCTTTGAACCATGCAAATATTGATCTCTACTATGATGAATTACATGAAATGAAACAACACATAGAGAAAGATCTTTTGGCAAGAGTTTGTTATGCTAATGAGCTAATATTGTCATCCTAGTTTACCAAGGTCAGTTATCAGTCCCAAATGTCTCTAGTCTTTCTATGTTGATTGTGAATTGAGTTCCTATTTTCTACCTATCAACTTGCTTGTACGATGGGAGTGATGATTTTTTTTATTAACTTGATTAATTATCTATTGATTCACTTTCTTTTAATTAACTCATATAGTTTTAATTTAGTACATGAGGTTAAATATTAGTTCCTTTTATTGGTCTAAGCTATAAGGTGTTACAAAAATGGGAATTCACTATTGGTTTAGTTTGTAAGCCCTGTAAATCAATGTAGTTACCTTTATTCTGCCTCATTCTTCTAATCAGGTGATTTGTAATTTGATGTTGGAAGAGGAAGACATCTCTTTACTGTTGCTGGAAGGCAGATGGTTGACAATAAGTTCTTGTATTTCAAAACTTTCCTTCCCCTAGACAACCTCTAAAGGTCGACTCATAATTTGGAAAACCTTATAATATTTCCTGTTATGCCAATATGTTTTCAATAAAGAATATCTTTATGTCAAATGTGTATTGATCCCTTACAGCCGCAACGACTTCAATTTCATTACTATAGTTTTTAAGCTTACCACCTAACCCGATTTGTCCTTGTTTTGTATTTGTAGTACCATGTTTTTTTTAGGGCGAAGACATTGATTTGCTGGAAGACAAGTACCTCTCGTTTGAACAAAAAATATTCAAAGTTTCCTTAGAGAATTTGAAGAATGTCAAGGTTATGCCATTCTGTGATTGTATGCGTAGTTTTGAGGCAATAAAGCTCCATCAATTCTTGAAGTTCTTACTTGAGCATGCAATAAATCCAGATAAACTTGTGATAGTACCATAGCATAAGTACTACAACAGTTGTTCTACTAATACCTCAAAACTAATGAAGCATTTGTTAGCTTTTCAAACAAGTGAAATTATTTCCTTCAGACCAATTAATCATAATGTTTTCTATTCCTAGTTTGTTTCTCTTATTTTTGTTGACATTTTTTTTGTTTTAATCAAGATAACTTGTTATGAAAATTAAATTATGTGCAAGCCAATTAGAACAAAAAATAGTTGATCGTCCCTTAACCTATGGTTTGTGCTCGTAAAAAGGAGAGCTAGTTTGCATCTCTCTCTACAAGGATGGAATCAACCTTCTTGGGAGTGGACTAGTTGGCTGGACGGCATAGATTGATTATCACTCTTGCTAGCTGGGCTGGAAGTTAACTGGATTACTAGATATTGTGGTAACTTGGGTTGGGAGCCTGACTTTTGTTTCTTGGGTTTGGATTTGTGGTGCCTTTCTCTCTTGTAGACTTAGTTACTCTTTATACCTATCGGGCTTACGGGGATCTGTTTGAGTTTCATTTTAACATGTGCATGAGTGTACATTCTAGGCTTCTAGGGTTCCATTTAGGTTTAGCCTAGATGTACTTAGATTAATTTTCAATATGCTCGTATGCTTTCTTTCATATCCGTTTTGACCTCCAATGTGTTACCATAGGTTTTGTTCGTTCTCGTGCGGCTTGGGATTAGGGTTATTCAGGCTGGATACTTCTTGTGATTCCTTGTAAGGAGACGTTGATCCACGATGGCTTATTATTGATTTATCTTATATTCGACATCCTATTGGGAGTCAACACCACTCGGGACACTCTTTCTAGTTGGATGGCTTTGAAGTGGTCTGTCTAGATGGGCAACTTTGATATTTCCGACCCTTTTTAGGGTCGACACTCCCCTATGTCAGTCTTGCTAGTTGGGCTGTGAGTGGACTAGCTGGCTGGGCGACCTAGATTGATTATCACTCTTGCTAGCTCGGCTGGAAATTGACTGGATTACTAGATATTGTGGTTACTTGGGTTGGGAGCCTGAATTGTTTTTCTTGGGTTTGGATTGGTGGTGCCTTTCTCTCTTGTAGACTTAGTTACTCTTTATAGCTGTCGGGCCTACAGGGTCAATTTGATTTTCATTTAAACCTGTGCATGAGTGTATGTTCTAGGCTTATAAGAGTCAGTTAGGTTTAGCTTGGGTGTACTTAGATTTACTTTCGGTATGCTCGTATGCTTTCTTTCATATCCTCTTTGACCTCTGTCTGTTTCTAGATTCTATCTTTTCATATTGTTATTACCTTTGTTGCTCAGTTGACACGTGATGTCTACAAAGTACCCAATTTTTGTACTCATGCTATAATCTTAATCTGTTTTGTCATGCAGGTGCGTTGATTGTTTTTACAAGTAGAAGAATTAGGGGTTTGGAGATGAGTGTGAGCACTTGGAGTCTTGCATCAGCTTATCTTATTCTGTACTTATTTAGCTAGTCTTTTTCCTTTTTGAACAAGCTTTGTTTTTGTCCACTTTTGTGATATTTACTCTTATTTATAGACAACTCTGTACTTCTAATTTCTAGGTTATGGGAGGGATCTTTTGTACATAGTTTTTTGTTTGCTCCCACTTTTCTTTTGTTTGGTGGTTTAGTTTGATTTCTATTTAGTTGTACCCTTATACTTATTGCTTGGTATTTTAGGCAACACATTATTTTCCCTACTTGAGGGTTATAGTATATGCCCTCATGACTCGAGGAATTGGGTGATGAAAAGTTGGTATCAGAGCCCTAGATTTTCCTGTCTCACTTGTACAGAGCTAATACAAATTATAGATTTCTGGATTGGTGTGGAGACATTAGTATCCTATTTATAGGAGGCTATAGGGTGTATTTAGGAATTTATCTTCTTTTTTATTGCTTTCATGCATCGTGTGTGTAGTTGGTGTCTTGAAATCTCACATGTTTCATTCTTTTTAGAGGATTGCTCATACACGCCATACGACAGCTCGAGGAAGGGGTCGACCTTTACTGTCGTCCAGGAGTGCGCACTAGCCCTGAAGCAAGAGAGGTCTTGAGATATCAGCTGAACCTCTAGTAGTTTAAGTTCTAGTTCAATCACCGGAGTCGGGGTCATCTCAGCCGTCACCTGGACCCTCTATGGCTCTGTACCTTCACACAACCATTGTACAATTTTTGATTGTGCTTGGGTTATGCAGCAGGCTAGAGCTGCATCTGTACTAACACTAGAGGATCAACCTACAACTGAGGAACCTCAGGTCCAGGTACCACCTAGAGGTGCCCAACCCGTGAATGTGGCCGAAGCCATACCTTTAAAGAAGAAGATGCTTGTAGTGTTTCTCATACTCTAACCTATAAGGTTTTTTTGGGATGTGGGTGGGGATACCAACAAGTTTCTTACAACTTTCCATTAGAGACATCATATTCTAGGTCTAATGGAGTTGAAAAGAGCCGAATTCACGGCGTATCTATTAAATGGGTCAGCTAGTAAGTCGTGGCATACTTTCATTTAGACCAGTTCAGTTAGGTCTTCTCTTTTCACTTGGACCAATTTTTCTGAGGTTTTTTTAGCTTGGCTCATCCCCCGCAACTTAAATGATTGGCTCAAGATCAGTTCTATAAGTTAGAGAAGTGCTCCCATTAGTGTGTCAGTGTATGAGCCGAGGTTCCACAAGTTGTTTGGCCATACTACTATGATTCTCCCAACTAACACGAAAATAGTTTAATGCTTTGTTTGTGGGTTATGGCTTAAGCGGATAGAGACTTATTCTATAGTTTCTATGGGTCATTTGTTTCTCGATGTTGTTGATCACGTCCACACTATTGAGTAGCTTGGTCATGAGCCCAAGGAGGCAGTGAAAAAAGGTCTACAATGATGCCAAAATCTTGAAGTTGTTGCTTGATTCAGAGAATTTGGGCATAACACGAGGCAACAACAACTTATTCTGCTTCTGCCATAGACAAGGTGACTGATTTATGTTTCCTAGTAGCTCATAATACTACACATGGCCCTAAGAAGTGAGGCATTTTCGATGTTCTTTTTCTACCTACAAAGTAGACTACGTAGTTTGCAAATGCATATCCGACCAGATCAAATGAATCATTTGTAGGATACTAGAGAACCAGGATCAGCGTTAGTTTGAGATATCAAAAAATCTTTTTGGATAGCCTTCAGGTGGTATTTCTTAACATGATAGGAAACATGCACATAGTCTAACACTAAATACAATGTTAGGTCTGTTAGCCATTACATACAATAGAGATCCGATCATTCCTATATACTTTGTGTCATGTACCAGGACCAGGTTCATATTTATCAAGCTTCGTTGTTGTTGCAATTGGAGTGTTATTCGTCATTGCTTCATTCATGTTGAACTTCTTTACTAGCACCTTTATGTACTTCTGATGAGTTGAACTGCCAGATGAGGACTGTATGATTTGTTGCCCGAAGAAGAAGTTGATCTCTCCATCATGCTCATTTAAAATTCGTAACTCATCAGTTGTGCAATGTCAATCCTATGTTTTGCATATTTTCCTCCAAAGATAATGTCATCTAGATACACTTTAACTATGAGCATATTGGAGCCCTAATTTTGAAGAATAGTGTATTGTCAATCTTTCCTCTTAACTACCCGTACGCAAGCAAGAAGCTTGGAAGGTGATCGCACCATGCTCCTGGGATTGTTTTAATCCATACAAGGCTTGTCCATTTTTTACACGTAGTCAGGATGGTCAGAATTTCCAAATACGGGGGGTTGTTTGACAAATTAAACAAAACTTTGACCACCTAAACAAGAAATGGGTTCTTGTTGAATTTTCAGAGACAAAAATGCAGTACAATATAATAGAGATTTTATCGTGGAAAACCTCCTTACTCAAGGGAAAAACAACAACGATCTACTCTAGTAACATTTTAAACCAAACTACCCTAACTTGAAAGAGAAACTTTAGATTACAACTCTACACCAAAAAAGACTAACTCTAGTAAATCACCTCAATAGCTCACTCTAACTGTTCAACAATTAACTATAATCGTATACTCTACTCTCAAAGAAGCCAAACTCAGTTTTTGTTACAAAACCTCACAAATTCTCTTTCACTCTTGGTACAATTATCTCTAAACAATAATTCTAAGATGAACCAATTCAAACTAAGCCTATAGAAAGAAAAACCTAACTGTAGTTCTTCTTTCTTCTGTTGTATACTCTTTAGCGTTGCTGTCACGCCCCAAACTTGAGGGGCGCAACTGGCTCCTAATGCCAAAACTTATGCCCGACCCGACCTTGCAGAACCATTTGGTACTAGCGCATGGCAGCCACACGCAATCAAGGAAATAAACAATTATATCTCGGCTTACAACTAGGACCTCGGCCAGCAAGGCCCCTGTCAATCGATTTATAAAAGAAACAACTACTTCCAGGAGATCATAAATAAATAGCCAACTATCACAGAAGTCCTGATTGGACCGTCGAGGCCACCATGAAATCTATACACAAAAACTGGAAGCAGGTATATATCAAGACAATACATCAAACAACTCACAAGCTTCAGCAAACCAACAAAACTAGGCCATCATGTCCATAACCTAGTTGTACACCCCACACACTAGTTTACAAACCTCAAAGAGTAGTAAATATTGGCGGGACAGGGCCCCAGCCTACCCATAAAAATATACACCACAAAAGCTAACAAACCTCCAAACTTTGGCAACTCCGGAGGAAAGGGGCTAGCCAACAGGATAGAAGCCAATCCTGCTACTGAGGAGATCAACTCGGTCTTTTGTCAGGACCTGCATGCATGAATGCAGCTCCCCCAGGCAATGGGGTGTCAGTACAACATAATGTATAGAGTATGGAAGGTTGTAGACTAAATGAGCAAGTATCATAATATACCAAAAGCAATCAGGTAAGGAAATCAAATTTAGATAAGCATGCCAACCCACTTCTGAATCTAATAAAATACAATAATGATCAAACATCAACCTAACAAAGCCCCCATACGCCCGGTAGGTACAAACAACATACCACCTACTTAGGCCCCCATAAGCCCAGAAGGTGCCAAATCAATCTACATAACCTTATAGGTAGCCTCTTGTCTTTGTAAGAAGTTACATAGCCCTTTTTGGAAATAATATAGCCCCGTAGGCAGCGCATAGCCCTCTTAGGCAACATCATAGCTTTATGGGCTGTATGCAGCCCTCTTTTGCATCACATAGCCTTGTAGGCAATACATAGCCTATAAACAATTCATAATTAACCTTAAATCGGTAGATTTACCATATTGCCTCAACTTGTCGAAACGTCCGTAGAAATTCATAAAAACAATCATAAAAGATTCCCGAGATGATTACCTTAGTTAACCAAGTTTAAACCTTGAAGAAACACTAATAACTACAAATTTATATCTTCAAAAATCAGCTCCAAACACAGCTAATAGAAGGGAGAAACGATTGCCACATGTAGGGATTACGTTTCTAGGCACGGAGGTAATGTTTAATGGTAGAAATCATCAAAAGCTAACCTTCATCATGCTAGAACTCCATAGGAACCCTCTCTTAAGCTTTCTCTCAGGTTTGGAACTAAAATGAAATGTTTTCATGGCTTAAAACGTTAAATAAGACGACATACCATATTTTTTACCCGACCCAGATTCTGCCCCAGCAGTCCCTAGTAAAACCCTCATAACTCTTTACTCTGATGTCGGTTTGATACGGAGTTTTGTGCGTTACAAACTAGACTCGGAGGCCTTCAATTTAATGGTTAATAGGTTTTCTAACTTTTTATATATTGGGAGAAAACATCTAATACATTTGACCCAACTTTCAGAGAAATCTTTAAAAAGAAACTTTCGCCAACTTTTATTTTTCCACTTACTTAAATTCAAAACTTGAGATACAACACTTGAACACTTAAAATATGACATACCACATCATTTTTAATTTATTTCCCACCCTCCTTATCTTTCCACGAAGATACCAATTAATTTAGACGTTTTGAAAAGTTGGGGTGCTACATCCTTCCCCCCTTAGAAACATTCATCCTCGAACGAAATATCTGAATCATACGGTTATGTACTTAGGAGTTTCCAAAGTTTAGACAAAGTATCATTTGTGAATGTGACTATCCAGAACCTGAAACGCATAAATTTTTAACCTAGGCGTCTCACAGGACGATATAAATAGCTAAGCACTATAGCTCCGCAATAGCAGTGTGAGCAAAAATACAACGACAAAAACCATAATAATAAGCAATAATACAAAAATTTGATAGGTATCTTACCCCACTGCACCAATATAAACTGAAATGCCATCTACCTGGGGTATGAAACAACTGAGGATATTTGGACCTCATGTCATCCTCAGCTTCCAGGGCACCTCTTCTCTATTTTTGTTTCTCCATAATACTTTAACCGAAGCCACCTCTTTGGTCCTCAATTTACAGACCTATCGATCTAATATGGCAACTGGAGTTTCCTTGTAGGACAAATCCTCTGTGATCTGAACTTCCTTAACTGGGACAACCCGATAAGGGTCTCCTACACACTTCCGTAGCATCGATACATGGAAAACTGGATGAACATATTCTTGCCCCGAAGACAGTTCTAACTAATAAGACACTCGTCCTACCCTCTGAAGGATCCGATATGGCCCAATAAATCTAGGAATAAGTTTGCCTTTTTTGTCAAATCTCATAACACCATTCATAGGCGAGACTTTTAAGAATACCTAGTCATCGACACAAAATTCTAAGTCCCTTCGTCGCACACCTGAGTATGACTTCTGTCGGCTTTGAGCTTTTAGCAACCTCTCTTGAATGAGCTTAACTTGCTCCACTATCTGTTGTACTAAGTCGGGTCCAATCAACCGTGACTCACCTACCTCGAACCATCCGATAGGGGACCTACACTTTCGCCCATACAAAGCCTCATAAGGTACCATCCCGATGCTGGAATGATAACTATTAATGTATGCGTACTTTATAAGAGGTAAGCGGTTATCCCAACTCCCCTTGAAGTCTAGCGCACACGCCTGTAGCATATCCTCGAGTGTCAAAATTGTGCACTCAGCCTGGCCATCTATCTGAGGGTGAAAGGTTGTACTAAGATTAACCTGTGTCCCCAGTCCTTTCTGGAAGGACTTCTAGAAGTTGGCGGTAAATTGTGCTCCTCTATCAGAGATAATAGATATTGGGACACCGTGTGGCCCAACAATCTCTCTAATATAGAACCCTGCATAGTATTCGGCCGTCAAAGTAGCCCTGACTTGTAAGAAGTGGGCAGATTTTGTTAGTCTATCAACAATTACCCAAATAGAGTCAAACTTGCAATGCGATCGATGTAACCCTGTAATAAAATCAATATTAATTGCTTCCCACTTCCACAAAGGAATGGCTATGCCCTGAACTAGCCCAGCGGGCTTTTGGTGCTCAACCTTCACATGTTGGCAGTTAGGATACTGTGCCACAAATTCAACAACGTCCTTCTTCATCCCCTGCCACCAATAGATCTCCTTAATATCATGGTACATCTTCATCGAACCAGTGTGAATAGATTAACGAGAATGATGTGCCTCTTCCATAATCCGATGTGGATGCCCTGCAACATTCAAAACACATAATCCACCGCTATATCTAAGGACTCCATCTCCTGCTATATCAAATGCTAAAGACTGTTGATCCTGAGCCTTGGCTCTGAGCTTCTCTAAGCTAGGATCCTCTTGTTGTTGTGATTTACTTCTACAACTAGAGAAGATACAGTTGTGTCCTGAATTGTTACCCCACTATCTTCTACCTCTAACAATCTGATTCCCAAGCTAGCTAACTGATGAAGCTCTCATGCTAGCTCACGCTTCTCAACACATAAATAGGATAAACTACCCATAGATCTTCGACTGAGGGCATCGGCTACCACATTCGCCTTTCCTGGATGATATAAAATATCCACATCGTAGTCTTTCAGTAACTCAAGCCATCGACGTTGTCGCAGATTTAACTTTCTGTCTAAAGATATATCTAAGGCTTTTATGATCTGTGAAGATGTCAATATGAACGCCATACAAATAATGTCTCTAGATCTTCAACACATGCACAACTGCAGCCAACTCTAAATCGTGGGTCAGATAGTTCTTTTCATGCTTTCTCAACTGCCTTGAAGCATATGAGATAACCTTACCATGTTGCATTAGAACACATCCCAACCCAACACCAGAAGCATCACAGAATAATGCATACCCTTCTGAACCCTCTGGCAATTTCAGAACTGGTGCTGATGTCAACCTGTCCTTCAGCTCCTGGAAACTATGCTCGCAAGCCTCAGTCCACTGAAACTTAGTTGCTTTTTGAGTAAGCTTCGTTAATGGTGCTGAAAGTGAAGAAAACTCCTCTACAAACCTTCTGTAGTACCCAACTAACCCTAAGAAACTACGAACCTTAATTGGAGTCGTGGTTCTGGGCCAAGTCTTTACAGACTCAATCTTTTGTGTATCAACCGCAATGTCTGCATCTGATACAATATGGCCTAGGAAAGCCACATAGCTCAACCAGAACTCACACTTGGAGAACTTTGCATAAAGTTCCTGCTCTCGAAGAACCTGAAGGACTGCTCGCAAATGATTTGCATACTCAGCTTTTGAACGTGAATACACCAAAATATCATCAATAAATACAATCACAAACAAGTCCAGATACGGCCTGAATATACTATTCATCAGGTCCATGAACACTGCTGGGGCATTAGTTAATCCAAAAGACATTACCAAAAACTCAAAGTGTCCATATCTGGTTCTAAAAGCTATCTTTGGAACGTCTTTCTCCCGAACTCGTATATAGTGGTACCCTGATCTTAAATCAATTTTTGAGAAGCACTTAGCACCTTGTAACTGATCAAACAAGTCGTCGATCCTCGAAAGGGGATACTTATTCTTTATAGTCGCCTGACTCAGCTATCGATAATTGATACACATTCTTAGTGAGCCATCTTTCTTCCTCATGAATAACACTGGCGCACCCCATGGTGAAGCACTAGGCCTAATAAAGCCTTTATCCAGCAAGTCTTTCAGCTGATACTTCAACTCCTTTAGCTTAGAAAGAGTCATTCTATAAGGAGGGATATATATGGGTTGTGTACCTGGTAGCATATCGATAGCAAAATCAATTTCTCATTCTGGAGGGATACCAGGGTGCTCATCTGGAAATACATCTAGAAACTTATTAACTACCGGAATAGACTGAAGAGTCGGTGGTTCTACATCTATATCATGAACGTGAACAAGATGATAAATACAATCCTTGGTAATCATCCTCCTCGCCTTAAGATAGGAAATAAACCTACCTTTCGGCGTTGCTGTATCGCCTTTCCATTCCCGAACTGCCTCTCTTGGAAAGTGGAATCTAACAATCTTTGTCCGGCACTCAACATTAGCATAACAAGACGCTAACCAGTCCATACCCATAATGACGTCGAAATCGACCATCTCTAACTCTACGAGATCTACAAAGGTATGACGGTCGATAATTTCTACCGTGCAACCTCGATAGACTTTCCTGGCAACAATAGACTCACCAACCGGTGTAGATACAATAAAGGGTCGATCTAATGACTCTTCTACTATACATAACTTCCCCGTAATAAATGGAGTAACATAAGACAGAGTAGATTCAGGATCTATCAAAGCATAAACACAATGGGAGCAAACAATTAATGTACCTATCACAACATCTAGTGATGACTCTGAGTCTTGTCGGCCGGCTAGTGAATATGTACGATTGTGTCCACTACCAGAACTAGATGCTCCCTCTCTACCTCTGCGTCTACCTCTACCTACTGAAGTTTGGGGTCCACGCCCTATAGACTGTGCTGATGAAGATGAACCTACTTCTGACCTGGTCGACTGACCTATACCACCCTGACCTATGGTCGAGAAGTTTCTCCACCCATGCCCCTCCTGTCTACAAGAATAACAACCTGTGGAACCCTATTTGCACCTCCAAAATGCATCCTACCACAAGTTGCGAAATGCGGAGGGGTTGTCCTAGCCTGGCCTAAACCCCTCTGCTGCTGAGAGCTTGATGCTCGTGAACCCTTAACTGGGAATAACTGTCCCTGATGATCAAATCTACTACCCTGGAACTGCTGTGGTTGAGGTCTAGGTGGCCTAATAAAATATCGAGGTCTGGTCCCACCCTGAAAATCTCCTTGTGAACCAGCGGGCCTAGCCCTCTTCTCTCTCTCTCTCTCGACCCTCTCACTCATATACTATAAATGTCGGTGATCCTTTATGCCTTGTGCAAATTCTTGAATTCGCGAGATATCCATATTATCATTTAGTGTAGCGGTAGAATAAATATCGATATAGTATGAGTCAAGCCCTCCCACAAATCTACGTACCCTATCATGCATCGTATCAACAAATGCTGGTGCATGTCTAGCCAATGAATCAAATCTCAGCCCGTACTCTCAGACACTCATGCTGCCCTATCAGACGTTCAGAAATTGGTCCACCCGCCTATCCCTAATCTCTCAAGGCAAATAGTGATCTATGAAAGATTCTGTAAAGCTATCCCAAGTGGGTAGAGATGCATCTTTTCCCCTAAATCTCTCCCAACTTTCATACCAAAATATTGCAACATCACGCAATAGATGCTGCTAACTCAACTGACTCAGTCGCTGAGGCATGCATTACTCTAAATAACCTATGAAGCTGATCAACAAAGTTCTGAGGGTCCTCTCTGCGATATGTCCCTGTGAACTATGGAAGATTCAAGGCAAGAAATTCACGAACTCTCGAACTTCCGGGCCCTTCAGAAAGTCCGGTAACATCTTCCACAACTGGCTGGCGCTCTGCAGCTACTAACTGTGCTAACATATATACTGCACTCTTGAAATCCTGATCAGATGGAATAGGAGGAAATTGAGGTGGAGACGGAAGTCCTGTAACCCTCGTCGGCTTGTAAAGCGGTGTAGAAGCTATAGGGGGCTGAGAAGATGTCTCCCCCTGGGTCTCACAATGGGCTACCTCCACCTGTGGTACCTTGCCGGTTCCCTCGATTGCAGTTGTATCTTGCCCCTGGCTAGTTGTGGTCTATCTAGTGTCAGCCATCTCTATCTGCATACAAGTATCAATTATAAGTTAGAAACCTCAACCTTTAAGACATCGCTCTATAGCACGAGGTGAGCAAAAGAAGGATAGTCATTCTAACATGCCCTGTAGCTTCGTGCTTATCGAATGTGGTGCACAACACATTTATAAACAAGACTCTACTAGACACGGCTTGCAAACTCCCTAGGATACGATGTTTCTCTGATACAAAGTTTTTCACGCCCCAAAGTCGAGAGGAGCAATTGACTCCTAATGCCAAAACTCAGGCTCGAGCCGACCCTGCTGAACCATTAGCTACTAGCGCTCGGCTGAAAACTAATCCCTCGGCTGGCAAGGCCCCTATCAACTGATTTATAAAAGAAACAACTACTCTTAGGAGATCATATAAATAAATAGCCAACTAGCACAAAAGTCCTGATTGTGCCATTGAGGCCACCATGATATATATACACAAAAACTGGAAGCAGGTATATATCAAGACAATACATCAAACAACTCATAAGCTTCAGCAAACCAACAAAACTAGGCCAGCATGGCCATAATCTAGCTGTACACCTCATACACTAGTCTACAAGCCTCAAAGAGTAGTAAATATTGGCGGGACAGGGCCCCAGCCTACGCATAAAAGTATACACAACAAAAGCTAACAAACCTCCAAACTCTGGCAGCTCCGGAGGAAAGGGGCTAGCCAACCAGGTAGAAGCCAATCTTGCTACTGAGGAGGTATACTCGGTCGTGTGTCAGGACCTGCATGCATGAATGCAGAGCCCCCAGGCAATGAGGCGCCAATACAAAATAATGTACATAGTATGAAAGGTTGTAGACTAAATGAGCAAGTATCATGATATACCAAAAATAATCAGGTAAGGAAATCAAATTTAGATAAGCATGCCAACCCACTACTTAATCTAATAAAATACAATAATGATCAAACATCAACCTAACCAAGCCCCCATAAGCCCGGTAGGTACAAATAACATACCACTTACTTAGGCCCCCATAAGCCCAGAAGGTGCCAAATCAATCTACATAACCTTATCGATAGCCCCTTGTCTTTGTAAGAAGTCACATAGCCCTTTTTGGCAACGATATAGCCCCGTAGGCAACACATAGCCCTCTTAGGAAACATCATAGTTTTGTGGGATGTACGTAGCCCTCTTTTGCATCACATAGCCCTGTAGGCAAAACATAGCCCTCTTTGGCATCAAAATATCCCCGTAGGCAATACATAACACTCTTTGGCATCAATATAGCCCCGTGGGCAACACATAGCCCTCTTTCGCAATAAGATAGTCCTATAGCTCAACCACTAACCACAAAAGCCCCAAGGGCGACAACAAACAATTGAATAGGCTAAAGGTGAGCAATTTATCTATAAACAATATGTATGAATAATCTCCAAGTCGTTCCTAACTTAGGGTCTTTCTTAAAAGATCGTGAGTCTCTAAAATGAGGGTTTATAACCACCCAATCAGCCAACCACTAACAATTACATCTACAAGATGACCAACGTTACTACCTCTCAGGAAACATGTCGAACGAAGGGAATAACCTTAACATACCTTTCCAATGAACGCTCGAAAGACCGTAGTTACTTCACGAAAGTTGTTCCTTATGTACTAAGATTTGCAAACACTATATATACACAGCTCGTATGCACCTATAAACAATTTATAATTAATCTTAAATCGGCAGATTTGCCATATTGCCCCAACTTGTCAAAACGTCCGTAGAAATTCATAAAAATAATCATATAAGATTCTCGAGATGATTACCTTAGTTAACCAAGTTTAAACCTTGAAGAAATACCAATAACTACAAATTTATATCTTCAAAATCCAGCTCCAAACGCAGCTAATAGAAGGGAGAAACGATTGCCACATGTAGGGATTACGTTTCTAGGCACGGGGGCAATGTTTAATGGTAGAAATCGTCAAAAACTAACCTTCATCATGCTAGAACTCCATAGGAACCCTCTCTTAAGTTTTCTCTCTAGTTTGGAATTGAAATGAAATGTTTTCATGGCTTAAAACGTTAAATAAGCCGACATACCATATTTTTTACCCGACCCAGATTCTGCCCCGGCAGTCCCTGATAAAACCCTCACAACTCTTTACTCTGATGTCGGTTTGATACGGGGTTTTGTGCGTTACAAACTAGACTCGTAGGCCTTCGATTTAATGGGTAATTGGCCTTCTAACTTTTTATATATTTGGAGAAAACATCCAATACATTTGACCCAAATTTCAGAGAAATCTTTAAAAAGGAACTTACGATAACTTTCGCCAACTTTTATTTTGCCACGTACTTAACTTCAAAACTTGAGATACAACCCTTGAACACTTAAAATATGACATAGCACATCATTTTTAATTTATTACTCACCCTCCTTATCTTTCCACGAAGATACGAGTCAATTTAGATGTTTTGAAAATTTGGGGTGTTACAGTTGCGTTGCTCTCGCCACTGAATTCTCTCAATTTATGAATTTCAAAAGCTGTTTTTCTCTTTGTCAAAGATCCTTTTATAAGGGCGGTTTAAACCCTAATTAAATCCTACAAGGAAAGTAATTATTTTCCTATTTTTTTCCTTTCCGTATAAGTAGTCTTCTTCACTATTTTACCTTAATTAGGAGTGTTTGTCTTCGATGCATTATTTCTTCTTTCCCTCTCTTTTATCTTAGTTTTGGTACAAGCTTGTGAACCTGGTTCACTTTGTCATTGTCAAAACTTTACTCAGAATATTGTCATGTCATCATTAATTTATTTCTCCTTTGAGGACTCAATTTCTCGAGTATCTATCAACATATATAGTGATTATTTAGAGAACTCGATATCTTGCCCATGGTTCTTTTTTAATGCAATGTTTTAAACTATCAATTATATAGTCATTAATTTAAATCAATAAAAAATATTTGCATAATGGAAATCAAGTCCTATTAATTGCTACTCCTATAAAATAAAAATCCAATGTGGAGACGGGAATAACATCTCATTTAACATAAAGTTGTCGTCATGATGGTGCATGTGAGTTTGTCACGTCTCTCTTTATTACGTCAATGATGATTTTACATGACATCAGAAATCTATTTAGGATAAATAATCAACTAAGAACCATTAATGACATAATTATCTTAAATGTCTAGATATCATTAATTATTAATTTATATATATTCTTTCTATGATCTGACCAAAAATAGAAAAAAAATTAATGGTCAACTCCATGGCCACTATATAAGTAGTGTGACATTAGTCATTTCATGAAAATATACATACATTAAACAACATCAAAACAAAAAAATCAAGATTTTGAAAGGTCAACCAAGTCTACATTGTGTATGTATTCTTTATCCTAATTTCATTTCTTAAGTTTTGTGTTTGAATTTTGATGAATAATTTTGTTTACTAAAATACAGGACTTGTAACCTTTAAGTTTAAATGTCTTAATTCTCTTTCTTATGGTTTAAAAATGCTGCAAATTGTAATTATATAGTATTACATGGGATAATCTTAATAGCATTGACTACTAAATTTTCACTTTTTTTGGTGAGATCATTCAATTCCTCACCTTTATTGCAATCTCCTCCTTAATCTTTCCCTTTCCCGACCCCTAATTTTTAAAAGAATAATATATTAATGAATATCATATATTATCACATTAAAAAGGAGTGTCATGTGATATAACTTTGTTAGTCAGACATTAAAGAAAGAATGAACAAAAAAAAAGAAACAAAAATTGTCTATAGCAATTGTAGTTACAAGTAAACTTATTCTCGGTATTGATGTATGATAAATTCCACCCCTTCTTAGCCCTATGTTGTTTCTCAATAAAAGAGAAGTAGCATGACTTTTTGGGTCTTAAAAGGATTGGAAGGAAAATGATGAGTTGTGACTTTTGGGAAAGGTTTTGATTTTTCTGAAGGATTGTGGCTTTTCCAAGGGGTTGTGACTTTTCCAATAAAGCACAGTACGCATATGTTTACGCTATTGTTGTTGTTTATAAATATATGTGTTTGCTCTTGATTTTTAACAAAAGAATTTATGAAATTCTTCTTATTATTCATAAACAAATTCTAGTGTACTTTTTTGCTATTGAGTGGTTAGTTGACGTTGTGATTTCGTGTAGCAATAGTAATACAATTTGAACAACATCAGCAACAAAGAACAATTCTCTGGAACCTCTTAAACTCTGCTTATTAAAAACTTACCTCAGAAAAAAAACAAAAAATTGAAACAGAATGTGAAGGAATTGACACGTTAAGAACATCTACTCTCTCTAAAGATTGGCAATACTTTTGGACTTCTATCAACAACGTTGTTAATGACACCGAGGAGTATGGTCGCTTAGATAGCTCAACAGTGCACAAATTTATTTCCTTCATGGATAATGTACTACCTCTCCTTAGCCATTAAAATGTTCAGTCTAAACTGTGTGTTCAGATATGATGATGGTCTGTCATATTTTCCCGTAATTGCCAAGTGGCTTGAATTTTTCTGTGAATAAGAAAGTGGAGGATTTACGCTGAATATACGTTACAGAATTGTTTATCCGACTAGACATGACAAACCCTATAGCTTGCCAGAAGTTCTCTGTAGTAGTTCATCGATTATAAAAGTTAAGTGCAATAATTACAGAATATGAGAAGATTGTGTACTAAATTAAACATCTCTGAAGAGTTTAACACTTAAAAGTTTGTTTATCCGGGATAAACACATTAAACAAATAATGTCAAATTATCCTCAATTGGAATCATTGAATCCATATGGATTTTTTTATTTTAATCATTTGCACAAAATCCATATAGATTCAAAGATTCCAATTAAGGACAATTTGACATTATTTGTTTAATGTGTTCATCCCGGATTAACAAACTTTCAAGCGTTAAACTCTTCAGCGATGTCAAATTTAGTACGCATTCTTCTAATGTTCTGCAATTATTGCAGTTGAGTTTCATAATCGATCAACTACTATAGAGAACTTCTGGCAAGCTATAGCGTTGGTCATGATGCCCAGTCGGATAAGCAGTTCTATAACATATATTCAGGCGTAAATCCTACACTTTCATATTCACAACAAATTCAATCCATTTGTCAAATACGAGAAAATAAGAAAAAACATCATCACATCTGAACATAAAGTCTAGACTAAACGTTTTAATGGTAGAGCAGCTAAGGAGAGACTATACATTATCCATTAAGGAAATGAATTTGTGCACTGTCAAGATTAATAATGACTGCATTTGATCCATCGCTATCATCCTGACATGGATCGGTATACACTCGAAGGTGATACATGTTGCTTTGAAATTTTTGCTCCATATGTTCAACATTTAACGATTTCTGGGGTTTTAATCATATGAAAATTAAGCTCAGGGACTTGTCATCGTTGAACCAAGCAAATCTTGATCTCTACTGTGATGAATTAGATTGAATGAAAGAACACATAGAGAAAGATCTTTTGGCAAGCGTTCGTTGTGCTAATGAGCTAATATTGTCATCCAGGTTTACCAAGGTCAGTTATCAGTCCCAAATGTCTCCAGTATTTTTATGTTGATTGTAATTGAGCTCCTTTTTTCTACCTATGAACTTGATTGTACGATAGGGGTCATGATTTGTACAATTAACTTGATTAATTATCTATTGATTCACTTCCTTTTAATTAACTCATATAGTTTTAATTTAGTACGTGAGGTTAAATATTAGTTCCATTTATTGGTCTAAGCTATAAGGTGTTACAAGAATGGGAAATCACTATTGGTTTAGTTTGTAAGCCCTATAAATCAATGTACTTACCTTTATTATGCCTCATTCTTCTATTAGGTGATTTCTAGTTTGATGTTGGAAGAGGAAGACATCTCCTTACTGTTGTTGGAATGCAGATGGCTGACATTAAGTTGTTGTATTTCAAAAAAATTATTCCCCTAGACAACCTCTTAAGGTCGACTAGTAATTTGGAAAACCTAATGAAATGATATGCCAGTATCTTTTCAATTCACAATATCTTTATGTCAAATGTATATTGATCCCTTACAGCCTCAACGACTTAAATTTCATTACTATAGTTGTTAAGCTTACGACCTAACCCAATTTGTCCTTGTTCTGTATTCGTAGTACCATGGTTTTTTTAGGGCGACGACATTTATTTGCTGGAAGACAAGTTCCTCTTGTTTGAACTAAACATATTCAAAGTTCCCTTACAGAATTTAAAGAATGTCAAGTGTCACTCCCCGAGCCTACAACTTGGGTGGGACCGGCACTCAAAACCCTTGCTGGCCCCAAGTGAACCCTTCGCCTGACATACTTACTCAGCGGAAGACTTAAAGCATTAAGAAAAGAATTCAAATGCTAAATAACTTAACTGACTCAAACTGAACTCATAATGTTTTAAAAATAAACATTTAACTTAGCCAAAGTGGCAACTCAAATTTGAACATAAGCCAATAACAAGATAATGACAAATGAACTAACTGACTGTTTATCAATGAAGCCTCTAAACAACTGAGATGGAAGTCGAGACAAGACCCACAACATCCTAATGAACTAAAATGATAAAGTAATAAAAAAAGGATCCTCCGAAAAAAAGGAGGCTCACCAATAACTCTGGAGCTCAACTTGAATCAACGATGCGCTGGATGCTGAACCTGGTTACCTGTGTTGCATCATAAGAAGATGCAGGCCAAATGGCATCAATACATTGAATGTACGAGTACGCGAGGGAAATTCTAAAACAAGACATAAGCTTGAAAGGAACTAAAGAAACAAACCTGGTCTCAACTGAACTGAATTGATTTCAATATAAAGCAGTATAAATAAATGCAGTATAAATAAATGCAGTATAAAGAAAAGCTTTAAAATTTGGTTTTCAACTCTATGTAATGAGAAATACAATAATAACTCTGTATGTATGCAAGATACAATATGAACTCTGTTTGTACATGAAAATACAAATATTTCTGATGTATATAAAAATACAAAATACTGTTGTGGGAGTTTTTCTAATCGACAACCATCACTTAAAAGCTATCATGATGATACAACATTCTGCCTCACGGTGCCAGGGCCGTCATATACCTTGCCATGAGTATAGAGCCTGAACTACTAAGTGTATACACTAGTATATGCTAAAAAGCACTAAGGAACCATCTAAAAAGTATGACCCTTTTCTACCCATGGTGGCTACATGGTTTATGGGGATGTGAGTTGTCTGAACTCTCCCCCATATTGGTGCTCAATACTACTCCCAAAATATGATACTAGCTCTTATGTTTTAAAAACATACTTATTTCTGTGATTTGAGATAATTGCTCAAAACATAGCTCAAAGGCTATCTTGGAAATCAAATTTTCCCCTCTTGCTTGTTCATGAAAGCGCTTACTCTTTAACTGAAAACTAGCTCAAAGGCTCTTTGGAAATCTCAGTTTCCTTTCTTATTTAAATGTGAAAACATTTACTCTTTACTGAAAACTAGCTCAAAGGCTCTTTGGAAATCAAGGTTTCCTTTTTCTTGTTTAAATGTGAAAACATTTTAAACCCTTTGGGAATACATAGTCCCCATATACTATTGAAGAAATGAACTTCAATCTTTACTCTTTACTTTTTACTCAACTTGAACTCAAGTCTTAAAACAAAGTTAAAATGTTTGGTAAAGACTTTTGAAAAACTCTATGAACTTCTCTTGACTTGACTCTTAACTTCTCTTGACTTGACTCTTAACTTCTCTTGACGTGACTCTTAACATTCCTTGAATTTAATTATGGATTCAAGAATTGTTATTTGTGATAGAAAAGATCTCATGATGTTTAGAAGTGTTTTTAGATAGTTAAACATGAGAAAAGATCAAGAAATCATTGTCTGGAAAGAAGTCCGTGATGCGGAGATGCATTTAATTATTTGGTCGCGAAATAACTTTTGAGGCAGAATGGTCCATGACCGCTCCGCTCCGCGTGGAAGATTTTTCCAATCTTGAGGAACAGGTCCATGACGCGGACTTGGTACCCAGATTTTCCCGACTTATTTTGTAATATCTCGCTACTTGAAAGAACTAGAAAGAAGTTAAAAATTGGAAATAGTCATTTTTTGAAAGAAAATAAAAATCTGGAAATATGTTAAGTTGAGTTTTTGGTCAACTTCAACCGACCGTAATTCCTAGTTCAGCATGTGTTAGGTGTGTTTCCAGATATCTTAGGAAAGATATTGGAATAATCTTTCCAATGCCGCCGAGTTTGCGCGATTCCGAGTTCGTATGAGTGAGATATGCCCATTAGAAGTTGGGATGTTCGAATAAGGAAGGTCTAATCCGGATTTTTGAAGGCTAGGTTAGTCTTTTACTTACCCAATTAATTAAATCCGTTTTCAGTAAATTATTTGGGGTTTAAACTGAGTCAGTTCAGTTTAGGCAATTAAGAAATAAGCTAGGTCTTTGAGAGAAGAAAAAAGAGGAGAAAGGAGAAGAGAAACTCAAGATTCGTCAAGTTCTTGCGATATTGGTTGTGGAATTCGCCAAGAATTCGATCCTACAAGGTATGTGAGACTTTCATAGCGTTGGGTTCATTCACCCACGCGCCAAACATGTTCAGTTCAGCGAAATTCGTTCTAAAAAGGTTGAAAGTTTGATGTTCTTGATATGTATATCTTGAATTTGTTTTTGTTCTTGAATTGGGCTGAATTGAGAAGTTTCTGAGATCTTTACGTTGTGTTTTAGACTTGTTTTGAGTTAGGTTCTTGGGTATATATGTTGGGTATCTGAATCTAAAAAGATTTTGTGAAAAATTAGTCGAGTTTAGGCGAATTGGGGTTGGAAACAAAGAAAGAAAAACTCGAGCAGGTTTTGGTACGCACGACGAGGACTTGCTCCCCCAGTGAAAAAAAATCAGCTCCACATCGCGGTTAGGACGCGGACTCCTCTGTTTCAAAATCAAATTTCACGATCAAATATTGAAACGCAACTCCGCGTCGCGGACTTAATTCCGGACAATGAATTCTTGATCTTTTCTCATGTTTAGCTATCTAAAAACAATCCCAAACATCATGAGATCCTTTCTATCACAAATTACAATCCTTGGATCCATAATTCAATTCAAGGAAAGTTAAAAGTCAAGTCAAGTGAAGTTAAGAGTCATGTTAAGAGAAGTTTATGAAGTTTATAAAGTTTACAAAAGTCTTTTACAAACATTTTAAGTTTCTTTTAAGACTTAAGTTTTGAATTAAGCTAAGAGTAAAGAGTTGAGTTGAGTTGTCAAAAAACTAAAAGGGAACTAAGTATTCCCAAGAGTTTAAAATATTTTCACATTTGAGCAAGAAAGGGAACACAGATTCCAAGAGAGATTTTAAGCTAAGTTTTGAGTAATTATCTCAAACCAAAGAAAGAAGTTTGTTTTAAAAACATATGAGCTAAGTATATTTTGGGAGTAGTATTGAGCACCGATATGGGGATGCGAGTTCATATTAACTCAAGTGTCCATAAGCCATGCAACCATCATGGGTAGTAAAGTATCATAATTTTTAGATGACTCCTTAAGTTGCTTTTTAGTATAGACTAGTGGATCCACTTAGTTAACTTGTCCTATATGACGGCAAAGTATAGGAAAATTCTGGCAGCGTGGGTAAGACGTTGTATCATAACTTAGGCTAGCAGTGGTGATTGTCGGTTAGAGAAACTCCCACAACAGTATTTGTATTTTTATATACATCTGATATATTTGTATTTTCATATACCAACTGAGTTCATATTGTATCTTTGCATACATACAGAGTTATTATTGCATTTCTAAATATACAGGGTTGAAAACCATGTTTTAAAGCCTTTCTTTATACTGCATTTATTCACACTACTTTTTATTGAAATGAGTTTAGTTAAGTTGAGTTGAGTTCTTCAAATACTTTCAAGCTTATGTCTTGTTTAGCATTCCAACTCGCATACTCGTACATTTAATGTACTGATGCCAGTTGGCCTGCATCGTTTTACGATGCAGACGCAGGTAACCATGATCAGCATGCAGCCTATCGTTAATCAATTTGAGCACTTAGAGTATGTGGTGAGCCTCCTTGCTTTCCGGAGGATCCCTTTTATTGATTTCAGTATTTTAATTCATTAGGATGTCGTGGGTATTGTCCCGACATCCATCTCAGTTGTTTAGAGGCTTCATAGATAGACAGTCAGTTAGTTCTTTTGTCAATATCTTTTTATTGGCTTATGTTCAAATTTGAGTTGCCACTTTCGCTAAGTTAAATGTTTATTTCTAAATCATTATAAGTTTAGTTTGAGTCATTTGAGTTATCTTGCATTTATGTTATTTTCTTAATGCTTAAAGTCTTCCGCTGAGTAAGTATGCCAGGCCAAGGGTTCGCTTGGGGACAACAATGGTTCTCAAGTGCCGACCATGTTCGAGGTGTAAGCTCGGGGCGTGACAAACTTGGTATCAGAGCACAGAGTTCAAGAGTCCTAGGGAATCTATGAAGCCATGTCTATAGAGTCCAAGTTATCGGTGTGAAGAGCGCCACATCTATAATTAGGAGGTTGCAACACTTTAAAAAATTTCTCACTTCTTTCACACTCATTTCGTGCGTTCGAGTTTGATCTCTAAAAAGTTTGTTCTAATTCATGTTTGTGTGTGTTTTAAGATAATCATGCCTCCACGAAGAGCTGTCAGAGGTCGTCCTGCTAGGCGTAATGTTGAGGAGCAAGAATTACCAAATGCACCTTTAGTGCAACCTCAAGGGGAATTCACTAACGCTTAGTTCAGAGAAGCAATAAGGATGCTAAGTCAAGCTGTGACTAACTAGGTTGGGCAACAAAGAGCAGCTAGACATGAAGTGACTGATACTTTGAGGATCCGAGATTTCTTGAGGATGAATCCTCCAAGTTTCACAGGTTCAAGCACTACTGAGGATCAAAAGAACTTTATTGAGGAACTGCAAAAGGTATTTCATGTAATGCGCGTTGCCGATACTCAACGAGTTGAACTAGCTGCATATCAACTGAATAATATTGCTAGGACTTGGTTTGACCAGTGAAAGTAGGGTAGAGTTGAGGATGCCCCACCTGCGAGTTGGGCTTATTTTGAAGAGGCCTTCTTGGGGCATTTCATTCCCCGAGAACTGAAAGAGGCTAAGGTACGGGAATTTTTTACCCTTAAGCAAGAGTCACTAAGTGTTCATGAGTGTGGGTTGAATTTTACCCAACTATCCCATTATTCTCCAAAGATGGTTGCGGATATGAGGAGTAGAATGAGTTTGTTTGTCTCTAGGTTGTCCCATTTATCAAGATGAGAGGGCTGGGCAGTGATGCTAATTGGGTATATGTATATTTCGAGGTTAATGGTATATGTGTAGCAGGTCGAGGAAGAGAAGATGAGGGATAGAGAGGAATTCACAAATAAAAAAGCTAAGATAGGAAATGAGTCCGGCAGCAGAAAAGTAATGTGAACCGTTCTTCCTTTCAGAAAAAGCAAAAGGGACCTGTTCCATCATCTACTAGTGCACCCGCACCCAGAAACAAATGTGAGTATAATAGTCAGAATTCCCAGCATTTCAGGGTTAGACTTGCCCAATCTAGGGGTAGTGTGGCACAAGGAGGTAACTGGGCTTCTGCATGTGCTAAGTGTGGTATAACCCACCCAGGTAAGTCTCATGATGGCCAGTTAGGTTGCTTCAAGTGTGGACAAGAGGGTCATTTCATGAAAGAGTGTCCCAAGAACCGGCAATGTAATGGGAATCAGGGCAATAAAGCCCAATGTTCATCAGTTTCTCCACCAGAGAGGGCTGCACCTAGAAGAGCTACTTCTAGTACTGGCGGAAGAACAAACCGTCTTAATGCGATCACTAGTTGCCAAGAGCAAGAGAACTCTCAAGATGTTTTCACTGGTATGATTAAAGTCTTTACTCTTGATATTTATTGTAACACCCCGTATCTAAAACAGACCAAAAATGCAGATTTTGAGAAGTTGCAGGTGCAACTTACGGTCACCATCCACGGACCGTAGGTCAGACCACGGCCCGTGCTGGTGGTCC
>JAJOOO010080956.1:0-18308 GCA_029582685.1 Solanum piurae
TCCTTTATGTATCATAAATTGTGATCAATTTAGTCCTTAACCCTAAAATTAATATATTTCTTTTTTTTTTGCCATCAAAATATACGGAATATGTAAAAGATGCGCTCGTTCAAGACTTTCCTTCCCCTGTTTCCAAAAATTCCAAAAGGGCACATCAATTTTTTTTAACCAAAAGGGCAAAATCGCTCCTGACGGAGCGAATTTCTTCTGAAAAAATTGACGCCGTTACTCCTTTAAAAAACATAAAAATAGCTGCCGGTCCAAAAAAAAATTCTTTAAAATTGTTGTTGTGATTATTATTTTTAACAACGTTGCCCTAGCAGTGTTTAAAAAATAGAAATAGCTGCTATAGCAGCCATTTTCTTTAAAAAGTTTAAATTATTTTTATTAAAAATTCCCGAGGAGAGGACTGCTTAAAAAAATAATGGAAAATTGCTCCACGTGTAGCGATTTTAGTTTAAAAAATTTAAATAATTGCTGCCATTAATTTTTTTTAACTAAAATCGCTACACGTGGAGTGATTTCCCATTATTTTTTAAGCAGTCCTCGCCTCGGGAATTTTTAATAAAAAAAAATTTAAACTTTTTTAAGAAAATGGCTGCTATAGCAGCTATTTCTATTTTTTAAACGTTGCTGGGGCAGCGTTATTAAAAAATAAAATCACAACAGCGATTTTAAAGAAAAAGGAAAAAAAAATTGGACCTGCAGCGATTTTTATGTTTTTTAAAGGAGTAACGGCGTTAATTTTGTCAGAAGAAAATCGATCCGTCAAGAGCAATTTGCCCTTTTGGTTAAAAAAAAATTGATGTGCCCTTTTGGAATTTTTGGAACAGGGGAAGGAAAGTCTTGAACGAGCGCATCTTTTACATATTCCGTATATTTTGATGGCAAAAAAAAAGAAATATATTAATTTTAGGGTTAAGGACTAAATTGATCACAATTTATGATACATAAAAGACCATTTCCATCAAGTCCATACATTAAGGACCAAATGGAATCAAAGTCCATACATTAAGGACCATTTTGATCATTTTCTCGGCTATTTAATGTCAAATAAATATTAAAAAAATATTTTTTTGCTAAAAAGTTTAAAGTGGGCTATCTATTGCCAATAAAGTCTATAAATTGTCATGCTATGCCATTTTTTCATACTTCAAGGACTATTTTGATTATTTTCTCAACTCTTTAACATCACCAATAGTTTCATTTATGATCCATTACATCTTATTAATGAGCATAATATAAGATCCAAAAAAAAAAACCGTCCTTCTAATACGTGACATCAATTTGTCCTAAAAAAAAAGAGTACAATAGACCCCAAAAAAATATAATAAGGAAATAATATGGCACCGGAAATAGTGAACTAATAATGAATATAAATAATTCATATATTTTAATAGATACAAATTAATATATTAAGTCTATAAGTTGTCATGCTATGCCATTTTTTCATACTTCAAGAACTATTTTGATTATTTTCTCAACTCTTTAACATCACCAATAGTTTCATTTATGATCCATTACATCTTATTAATGAGCATAATATAAGATCCAAAAAAAAAATCGTCCTTCTAATACGTCACATCAATTTGTTCTAAAAAAAAAGTACAATAGACCCCCAAAAATTATAATAAGGAAATAATATGGCACCGGAAATAGTGAACTAATAATGAATATAAATAATTCATATATTTTGATAGATACAAATTAATATATTCTTATATAAAAAAACACAAATAAATATATTCAATTCTCCCATATTTCTTAAAAATAAATCTAGCTAGAAGAAAATACATGAAAAGCAAAAGAAAGAGATGGAAAAGGAAAATGGTCATTTTTCCCAAAGTAAATCAAAATGAAAATTAGTGTGTGGAAAATAGAAAAGAGGAAGAGAACTACTTTGACTAATATAACTTCAGTATTAGTCAAAATACAACAACAATAATACATTTAGTGAAATTTTATAAGCGAATTCAGAAAAAAATAATATATACGCAATTACACAAACTTTACCCTTATCTTGTGAGATAGAAAAACTGTTATGTTTCCGATAAATCCTCAGCTTAAGACAACATATATCTTAAGAAGTTAAGATATTAGATGGGCTAATATATCATGTGGAAAGTAGAAGAAGGAAGATATCACTTTGGTCAATATTTAGACTCGTGTCAATCTCATAGCCTGTTTGACCAAGTTGTTGCAAGACCAAAAGTGTTTATTATATTTTCTTACAAAAGTGATTATTTTAAAGGCGAGCATTACTTTTAGTCATCTCTCCGTTGATTAACGAGTATTAATATTTTTGATCGAGCGGTCAAATGTATAACTTTCCGAAAAAGTAGCATCTTTGTAGGAGAATTCACATATTGTTTAGACAGCGCCCTATTCAAACGGGCTTCAGTTAAGCCCAATTCATACCAGGCCCAGGCCCATTAATTTCTCTTTACTTAAAATCTCTCAACTTACAAAATTTTGCAGCTAAACGCAGAACGAAATAATTTTGAAAAATCCGTGAACTCTTCGAAGCTTAAAAATTCAATGGCGTCACCGGATACCGATGTGCCGATGGTTCCCGCCGGCGAGAGTTCAACCGGAGCTGGAACGTCTAACAAAAAGCCCAAGCGATTTGAGATCAAAAAGTGGAACGCTGTTTCTCTCTGGGCTTGGGGTGAATTTCTAACCCTAATTAATTCCATCATATTTTTTATACGTATTGATTGATGTAGATTTAACGATTTTATGCTGGATTTAATGTACCGGGATTCGGTGATCTATTTAGATTTTAAACCAGTGATTGCGAAGTACTATTGCTAGTTTTTGCTGATGATGTTGTGAACTTAGTGTAAATATATGTTTAGGAATTTTAAAGTTTAATATGTACTTTTTTCGAGGCAAAGGTAGTGAATATACCTATGCTCGCTGCTGAAAAATTGGATGTATGATGGATGCTTGTAAGGTTTTTGATTCGTAAACAGCAGCTCTATGTATATTGGCTTGCGTGAAATTAGTGGTGAGTGTTAGTCCAAAAATATGAAGTTAGGAATGTACTAATGATAATATTGTTTTGTTACCTGAGCTTGTAGTTGCTATCCGTGAATCGGAATTAGAAAGGAATATTGACTGGCAGAAGCTTACAGCAATTTGAAGTTATTTGTAACTTCTTTTAGGACGTGTTTTGATCATAGATGTTCTGTTGACAGACAATTTACCATCTATCTTTAAGTTTGAGTGTGTTCAATGTACTGTTCTCCTTGTAGTACTCATTGTTACCTCTATAAATAAAAATTGTTACATCTTACATTACTATTTCCGGTTCACATTCAAATATATTATATATGTAAGAGCAGTTCTGTACTTCCATGATTTTGTGTTGCACATAATATGCAATTATTGTATTTTTTTGTTTGTTTTGTGTGAATTTGATTTTATTCAACATGCTCATTGTCTGAATTGCGTTGGGGTGATCTTTCTGATTCTTTTAATCAATCTTGTGGATTGTGATTTTTGGTTGCAGATATTGTGGTAGATAATTGTGCCATCTGTAGGAATCACATCATGGATCTGTGTGAGTTTTGGCTCTCTTTTCACTACTGTTCAATCAATGTTTCCTTTTATTTGGTATGATATCTTCATGAAATCTTGTATCCTCTTAATAGTTGATTTAAGTTTTATGCTAATTTTGATTAGGTATCGAGTGTCAAGCTAATCAAGCTAGCGCAACAAGTGAGGAATGCACAGTTGCTTGGGGTATGTAGTTCTTGTTATGTGCGAGAATATCGATTTAACATTTTAGTTTGTTAATTTGCGGTGACTTTTATGCTTTTTATAAAATCAGTCTGCATAGTAATAAACTTTTATCAACTCTTTGCTGCATCTTATGTGTATTACTATTTGACACCTTAGATTTTGTCTAGACAAAAACTACTTGATTCTGCTCAATTTGTTGAGATAATAAGAAAGATGTATTTGTGTCAATAGCCATACAGTTACTATCACGTGTTTGATTCAGTGCTATGAAAAGTAGATTTCCCTTATTATTAGTGTTTAGGCGTTTTGTTGTACCTTCATATCTTGGACAGTATTGGAGTAGATGATTAGTGTTCTTTTGCATGTTGTTAATTGTGTGATGAAGGATGTTTGGTGTATAGTTTTGATGGGTGAAAGTTTTTAGGAAAAGAGTTTGTATATTAATACAAGGAAAATCTGAAAATTAGATTAAATTAACCATTTAGTGAATTCAGGCTTTCCTAGTATAAAATGGTTTCTTTTGGGTAATTTGAATATATGATGTTTATTTAGGGGGATAAGGCCTGTAATTTTCAAAGAAAGAAATATTTTGGATAGACCAAAGCCTAAACAAGAAATTACCACACACAAGAAGTTAGGGTCATGTTGAGATCATTTGTATACCAAGATTTTGTTGAATTTTTTCCAGAACTGTAAGAGTTGAATTGGGATTTTGACAATCTTGGCTGGTGTTAACAGAAGATAATTTGCTTTATTTTTGTTTTCTGGTGTTAACAATTTTGACTTGACTATCATGGTTGTTCTAGTGAAAAGATTATTTGTTTATTTTATATTCTGTCACACACAGAAGTTGCGATGATTTTACCTTTTATTTCTCCTTCATCTTCTCTCTTTTGTCTTGTACTCTTGCTTCCTTTTGTTTTCTGGTGCAACTGAACTGCTGTAGTGAGTTCAAAATATGATATGACTAGTATCTTATATCTCCTCCCACTGTATCTTGCCCTTATGATCTATCAACCAACAGAATGACCCACAGTCTCGCTCCTACGCATTGCAAATCCTCCTTTTTAACCATGAAACTAGGTGAATAGAAAAATACCAGTATCAGTATATCACTCAAGTATGGATGAAGTAGGAAGTCATGTAGTTACTAGGGGAAAAAACGAAGAAAGCTCTTCTTTTTTTTCTGACAAAGGAAAAAAATGTTTTTGTTTTGTTTTGTTTTAACAGTTTTTGTTGCCTGGAGTGTACTTTCTTTTGATTCTTGGAATAATAATGAATACATTCTGTTTCTTCTTTTGATCCTCAAAACAAAACAAAAAACCTTTTGTTGTCACGCTTTTTAGAAAACCTCTTTTTTTTTTAGAATATTGCTTTCCTCGGATTTTGTTTTTGGGGAGGGTCGTGGTTGAAGGTTGCTGAAGAAATAGATAACTCGCAGCCATTCCATTGTGCAAGAAGTACCTTAATATTGAGTTAGCATTTTTCTGGAGCATAGAATTACAAGCTTGAGAAATTGTTCTTTTCAATTCTTGAAATGAGAGTGCTCTTTGTATGAGTATGGTGTTTTCACTGTGCTGTATTTTCTAATTTAAGTCAAAACGATTGCGTCTGTTTTAAATGGGATTTTACTCGTCAGTTATCACCAAATGGTAGGAAAATAACCTCCCTCTTGCAATTTGGTCAAAATTGAAATTGTGGTAGCTCAAGATATGGAAGCCTGTGTTGATGGTATTAAACTTTACATCATTCAGCTGGTCATCCACTTGTATGTTTCCATGTTAACAACCATGTTAAACTTTTCCTTGAGTTTCGGCGACTTACCAGATATAATTGTAGTCAAAAACCAAAATATTAATTCTGCAATTAGATTATTGTGTTATAGTGAAGTCTGGTGGTTGGAATATCTACTATCATTGTGTTATAGTGCTACTACTGTTTGTAGAATAAGATGTTAATCAATAGAGATGCATACTGATAAGTCATTAGTCACAAAAAGGTAGAAGGATCTTCAGAATTCAGATCATGCCTCTCCCTCAAGGCTTTCATTGTAGCTAGTGTTAAGTTTCTATAGCGGGGAGACTGTTACATTGGATTTGCTCCAGCTCTAGTGCACTTATCTTTGGATCATTAGATAATTGGTACTTGTCATTACTTGAGTTTGCTATTTCCCTTCTAAGCTGATATCAGCTCTTGGCCTATAAAAAATTGTGGCATCCTTTGCCAAGAATTCTGGAAGATAACAGATAAGATACTCTTGACAAGGTACAGAAAGTGTCAAATATTCCTCTGGGAAGAATTTACATTTTCCATTAACTGTATGAAATTAATGTTGGCGTAAACGTTACTCTACACTCACTAAACCTGTTTACACCATTTGGTTATGGATTGCAATCTGTTATTGGAAGATCATTTTTCTTTGCCATATTTGTTGATCATTGCAGGTGTTTGCAACCATGCATTCCACTTCCATTGCATTAGTAGGTGGCTCAAGACTCGTCAAGTGTGTCCACTTGGTAAGTTGTATATATATTGCTGTCTCTGCATATGTAAGCTGTCATTGTATGTTACCTGTTAATTAAGTACAACGCGCTTTATCTTTCAGATAACAGCGAGTGGGAGTTTCAGAAGTACGGTCACTAGAATTTACTGTTGGTGTACAGTGAATGGGAGGAGCTTTGGAACTATGGTCGTTTTTCTGTCATTGACGTTGAAAAGAACAATTCTGCTGCCTTATATGTTCCTTTCGTTTTTGCTCTGCAAATATCCAAAGCAATGACTGGAACTATGTTTTTAATTGCCGCATGTCTGTTTTAGGTTGCCTCAAAAGAATGAAATGTGATTGGAGACTAACCATATCTTATTCGTAATCATATTTGGAAATCACTGTTCGTCGGTGTTCATTACTATTTGTTGCTCTATTTGCTTTGTATAATTTGATTATTCATGATCTTGAATTTTGACTCCGCCTCTAGAAAAACACTTGCGAAATAGGCCTTCTTTTTAGTGATAGTAACTTCATTTTTTGAAGATGACTTTAAACATGAAAGGTAGATAGCTAGAGGTATTATTAATACAATCTTCTTTGCCTCCTGGGATATTAATTATCGAACTTAGAACCTATTCGATTGTTTGTAAAGAAAAACAATATATAATTTATGATGTATCAAATTAAAATTATTTCATTGGTTCATAAAAATAAACACGAAATTAATCAAAGTACTGATAGCATGTCGATAAAAAGAATTTTGATGAATTCATTCCACAACTTCAAATTCAAAAAACAATGGAATTCGGACCACCAATGAAAGATGGTCATAATAAAGTTAAGTTATTTTATGATGTAATTGAAGATAAAAAGGGAAGATTTCGTGAGACTATTAGGCAAACAAGTCGATCATTCATGACATCCTACCAAAGCTTCTACTCCTCCATCAAGGAAGAACCAACAACATATCCAGTGTAATCCCACAAGGTGGAGTTTGTGGAGGATAGACTGTACACAAATCTTACCACTTTCGAATAGGTAGATAGACAAAACATCTCACAAGGTGGGTTATCCTTAGCTTAGAGCATACACAAATCTTACTTTACCGAGATTTTGAGAGATTCTATTAGGCAAATGAGTCGATCATTCACGATGTCCTACCAACACTTCTACTCCTCCATCGAGGAAGAACCAACAACAACATATCCACTATAATCCCATAAGGTTGAGCTTTTGGAGGGTAGATTGTACACAAATCTTACCACTTCCTAAGAGGTAGATAGACCAACATCTCACAAGGTGGGTTATCACTACCTTAGAGCATACACAAATCTTACCTTACTACTCGGTTCGGAAGAACCAAAACAACAAAAAACTTTAAAGGTAGATAGAGAGAGTCTATTTCCGATAGACCCTCAGCTCGAAAGAATCAAAAACCAAAAACCAAAAAAAAAAAAAAGAGAACGTCGCCTGAGAGATTCGAACTCTCGCGGGGAAACCCCATGTACTTAGCAGGCACACGCCTTAACCACTCGGCCAAAGCGACACTTGTGGATATTTTATCAAATATTTTAATATATAACCCAATATCTACCCAAAAATAAAAAATGGGAAATTCTAGGAAAGATTTTTCAATAATCAAAGAATTTAGAAATTAGAAGAATATTTTTCCACTAATGATAATTAGCGCACATATGGTTATTATTAATATTATTATAAATAAAAAACAAATTCAAGAGTCAGAGTGGATACGAAATGAGTTTGACTCTTTCATATGCATACACTATAAATATTTTTATTGCATATATTTATATAACTTGAGGCGAATATAATGAATTCAACTGAACAATAAAGCTATTAAATTTATGTTTTATTTATTAAAAAAAATAAAAAAAGAGAACAATTATAGCAAATAACTTCAATTCAAAGTCATAAAGATTCTACTACCCACAAAAGTCTACCCCTATTGAAGAAATGTCATACACACAAGCTATAAAGAAAACATATAGATGGTCTATTTTCAATTTGAGAATATTCCCCTATACAAATAATTAGCAATTAGGCAACCAAACTTCAAAAGGTTCAAGTACCCTTTATTGAATTGCTTGTAAAAGTCATTTCATTATATTTAAACTACTATTATAAGGTTAAAATAGAAAAAAGAAAAACTACCCCTTTTTGAAATATTGCTTGTTAAACACATTCAATTATTAGTAATATGAGAAGGTTAAAATGAAGAAGTAAAATATATATATACCTTTATGAATTGATTGTGAAGGACATTCATCAATTAATTAAACTAATTAACATGCTGACTTGTGTGGTTCATTTTTTTCTTTGCCGGTATTCAGTACTCATATTGAGATCGATATGATTAAATTTAGATTTATATCAGGAAGTTTTGTATTGGACGATAAAACACTCTCTAACAATTAAAGACGACCTTGTACCTAGCAAGACTCGAACCTGAAATAACTTATTAAGGATATGCAACACTTGTTTGATTCATATACTAGTTATTTCAGATATGTGATTAATAATGAAGAAATTGTTACGTGGTGATTATTAATGAAAGGATATATATTGTTGTACACATACTTACTTACTCTAAGTGCATTATATTCTTCTCTTTAAATAGTTTGATCCTTGCATATTGCCAATATACATATACTTGTTTCGTAGTATTTTATTTCGCATAAAATAATACATAATTTTTTGTACAATTTAATGTGAATATTAATTGATGATCCCGCCAATTACCAAATGTTGCATTAAATAATTCTACAATCGCTAAATAGAATTAGTGATAGATTTTAACGTTTAGCTACAAAATTTATCCATCGCGACTTCTTGTTCTTTTAGTAGTGTAAGGTACAAGCAATACAAACTTTCAAACTCCATGTTATAGTCAAGAAGATTCTTGAAGTTGATACAATAAGTCAATCAAGACTCTACCAAACTTTGAATAATTTTTTTCAATAATCACTTTCTACATATTATAACCTATAAATACACATACTATATCAATTTTGTTGTCAAAAACAACCACAATCAACTAAAAAAAAAGTCTCAAAATATGGCTGTTGTTGTTAGTAAGGTATTTTGTTCAAATTCTGAGGTTGTTCTTGTAGTAAGAAGTCGTCCACATGTTGTAAATGGTGGTGGATTTATAGTCACAAATAATTGTACACAAAATGTTGTTTTCAAAGTTGATGGATGTGGAATTCTTGGTAAAAAAGATCAAGTTATTCTAAGAGATAGTGATGGACATGATTTGCTTCTTATTAGGAAAAAGGTAATATTTGTTATTATTAGTACATGCATTAACTATCATGCATGTTTTTGGTCTAGTGAAAACAATCTCTCCACCTCACTAGGTAGAAATAAGACAAAGTCTATGTATAGTACATATACTCTACCCTCTCCAGGCTTTACTTTTTGGAATTTACCGGATATGTTGTTATTATTGTTGTATGCATGTTTTCACTTATGTGATATTTTTCTTGTTTTCCCCCCTCAAATTACTTACTTATATATACACATGCATACATATTTGGTACCTTATTTCCTAGGAGACTAGTCTCACTTTTTATGGACCTATATATGTACAATATAAACACGTATCTATAGTTATCTTTTGGATGACCTGTCTTAATTTTTATAAGACTAATCTCAATTTTTATGGGCATACATATGTTAGCATGTAGTTATCTTTTGGATAAACTGTCTTATTTTTCACGAGGTCTATTAATCTCACTTTTGTTTATGGACATACAGATGATTAACATGTTATTTATCTTCTTGTCTTATTTTTCATGAGACTAATCTCACTTTCCATGGATATATAGTAAACATATATTTATTTTTTGAGTAACCCGATAACATAAAAGATCTTTTGCATTGTAAGTTTTTAGAAGTTAAACTCATATAGAAAAAAAGTTTAAAATATATTTTATCTAATATAATTATCTCATTTTTAGTAAATCGACTCTGAATCTTGAATTCGACTCTAATGGTTGATTTATACCTTTCAATTTTCAGGGAGGAGTAATTGAAGCACTAAGCATGCAAAAGAAATGGAAGGGTTATAGTAAAGATTTTGAAGGTTCTGAAGAGTTGGTATTTTGCTTGAAAGAGCCCAATAACTCTTGTTTCTTCAAGAAAATGCCTATCAAGATTTCAATTGAATCAAATGACTACAAAAATCACAAGAATTTCCAAATTGCTGGTTATTTCCCTGATAGAGCTTGTAGCATTATTGACTCCAATGGCAATGTAGTTGCAAAGGTAATTAAATAATTAATTTCATTTTGAATGGTGACATTTCTTTCCTATAAAGTATATTTAATGCTTTCTAAATTCTTTCAAGAACTTCAAGGGTCTTATGGAAAATAACCTGATTTCTATCTCTTTCAAGATAGAGATAAAATCTACGTACGCCCATCCTTCCCAGACCCCATGGGTATGTTATTGTTGGTTCTTTCAAGAACTTGAAAAATAAACATGAAAGTGTCAAAAGTCGTTACACTAACAATAATATATTATCTTTTGCACTACTCGATCGCCCAAAAGATATCAACAAGTAAACCTTTCTTAAATATGTAGTTTACAATCTTAAAAATAAAATATGTCACTTGTTATAAGGTAAAAATTACTTGATGGTATAAAAATTCCTTATACACATAAGCGGAACTAGAGAGGCAAAAGAAAATTCATGAGTTGAACCCCTCCGTCAAAAAATCACATTATGTTTAACAAATAATGAACTCCCTTGATATGAGAATCCTATTTTCACCGGCCACTTCTTAGACTGGCAGTGTATATAACTTAAACTGATAAGTTATATCATATCCTTTTATAAATAGTAAAAATAATTATAGCATATGCAGGTTGGAGCTAGGAAAGAGTTACAACAACTGATGCCAAACAAAGATGTGTACACATTGACTATTAAGGCAGGAATAGATCAAGCCTTTGCTGTTGGAGTGATAGCAATTCTTGATTACATATATGAAGGATCTACAAGATGCTAATTAATTAATCTTTTTTTCTATGTGTAGTGGCAAATAAGAAAATGGTCACCACTTATTAATTATTCCTAAAGTTATATGAAAGATACTTGTCATAATCATCTTCATCATTTAGAATTGATGAGAATATTGTTTCATTACAATCTTTAAATTACTTTATGTATTCAATTACGTACGTACTTTTGTATTCAATGAAAATGAGTGTTTATGTATTTTTGATGTTTTTAGCAAGAGACGAATATAATCTCTAGTTGCCACAATATAGAAGTTAATTAATTCAACAAAATCTAATAGAGTTATACCTTGTACTTCTAGTGAGAAATTCATTTAGCAAGTATAAATAATTTATTCAAAACCCGATGAACAAAAAGATGCATTGGCTAGTGTAAGAAGAGAAAATTGTACTCCCTTTGTCCCAATTTATGCGACACTTTTCATTTTTCGAGAGTCGAACAATTTAAGTTTGATCGACGATTCACTCATTGAATCTACAAAAAATTTGAAATGAAATTTATATATTTATAAACTACGTAAAAAATGCTATAAGTCACAATAATTGACAATTCAAAATATTTAAAAGATGTATGCAAAATTTATGGTCAAAGATAGACTTGTTTGAATCTCGTAATCCGAAAATGCCACATAAATTGGGACGGATAGGGAGGCAGAGAAGTTGTTTCTAATAAGATCCTGAACTCAAAGAAAAGCAAATCAAAAAGGAAATAATGAAAGTGAAGAAATCATCGTAAAATACTATAGAAAGCATGACATAGCAACATAGAGGGAAAAAAAAGGGACAATAACTACAATAAAATAGTATGATAATCAAAGTATAAAAGACCGTAGATAGATAGATAGTAATTGAAGGATTCAAACATTTTGCTGAAACTAAGATCCAAAGAAATGTTACATTTGACAAATAGAAACTCATTATCAGCATATGTAGAAGGATTGATAGCAACTAACAATCAAATGGGATCTTTTGTAAGTCTTGATAGAAAAGCATACATTTCTAACTGAAAACAGACTCTATCATGTGGCTAATCAGTCACGCTCACTGATGGCTGTTAAGTGCTCGTCGATTTCCTCAGTAGTTAACACTCTAAAGACGGGATCTTCTTTCCTCACAACACCAACCTGCCAAAGACCAGAAGACATTATGAAACGAAGCAGGGAAATGATTGCACTACAATCCCACCTAACACGATAAAGGTCAACCCAATTGTGTGATAATGGTCTCATCTCTATCTTGTGGTTGTGGGGTGGTAACGTTCCCAGGTGCAACTCAAGTATTTCATTAAGTAATCAATCCCCAAACAAGAATAAGAAACGACTCCTTTGAAGAAAAACCATGTAATAGCAAAAATCACTGCGCTCCCCCTCCTCTCCTTTTCCTCTTCCACTTGAGAGGTGATCAACATAGGTAATAATAAAGTAATAACTGCAATAACCAATGGCGGATAATATGTGGAAGAAACAAATTACCTCAATTTCACTGGCCTTGAAATCTTCTTGCAGAACAGATTGAAGAGCAGAAATAGTGGTCTGCAGAACAACAAATAATGTATCAGCAACAGTAAAGTGCATCCTCTGAACTTCAACATCAAACCTCACACACAATTCTAAAAAGTACATGGACACAATATACTGAAACTTCACAAATAAAATTGTGCTCGATCTCAATCAAATGTAGAGCTTGTACAATTTATTTCAAACATCTGGAAAACTATAAGCACTAGCCAAATTAAGAGTTCCAAGGCTTCAACAAAAAATCCATTTACCTGTGCTGGTAAATGATAGAGAAAGCTGCTTCCAGATTTCATTAGGAGGTTATATCAACTTTAATATCTTAAATTTAACAATAACCAAGTCTCAAGTTCTATTTTCTATCAAAATTTTGTAGTCAATTACACAATAAGATGGGAGTATATACAGTGAGGAAGAGAACAACAGAATGATAATAAAAGTCTTAAAACACATCTGAGTACACCCTTTCCTTTTACCTGAACAGTTTCCTCATAGGAGAAAGCAGGGTTATTTTTCATTTTCTTCTCCAAAAAGTTAATTGCCTCTTGCTCTTTAGATCCAGCACTTGTAGCCTGCAACCACAGTCGATAAATGTGATACAGTCATAAACAAGAAGAAAAGCCAGCAAAGTATCAATACTTCCAAAGAATCTCAAGACAGGACTTAAAAGCCCTTAATGTCCTCTCGTACACTATAAGATATTGTGGGAGCATATTCAAAGGCAGCAGTCACCATTTGCTAGTAATTCTTGGATAGGACATGGTGTTCCTACATTTGGGTCTTATGAGGTGAGTGCAAGCTACAATTAAATATTAAGAAAGCAAATCAGGGAATCATGAAGTCTAGCATCTACCTTTCAACTCATCCAGAAATCCTTTCATGTGCATGCTTCATTTCATATTGAAAAGGGTGGGTGATAATAGCAAAATATCATTAATTTCCTTACAAAATCTAAATCAGGTTTTCAGATCCAAAGTAAAATCATCCTTTGAATTACAGAATTTTATATACTTTTAAATAGAATGAATTATAGTACGATTTTTTAGGATTAGAGTTTTCATGTGCCACTTGAATTGTCGGTTGGCTTATGTGCTGTTTACAACTAAGCTACAAAGCGGTGCTAGGATATGATTGAAGACAGTGGGACAATAGGGTTATAAAAGATTTGGTGTAGCTAGAGTCTATGGTACATTGGTATGAAAAAAGGAAGATGCCACTCAATGTTGTAAATTTGAGAGATAAGGAAAGGCAGTCGCCAAATGGGGCTACCTGTAAGCAGGAAAAATTTAATCAGCTTTTATTCAGAAATGAACATCAAATTCAGCAAATACCTTGTGACCAAAAAAATGACCAGCAGGGTCACATTTGAAGAGTTGGGGCCCTTTCTCCTCATCAATGCCCAAAATCATAGCAACTATGCATCAAAAAAGAGACACAAAACAGGAATGAATAAAAATGTAGACACAGAAATGCATTCCCCTCCTTCCTCACCAACAAAAAGAAAAGTGGAGACGCTATACAAGGATCGAAGGGGCCAGCAACAAACCTACTCCAAGGGGTCTCATATAGGCATGCTGTGTGTAAACCTGGGACTTGTCTGCAATCCTGAAAATACATGTTCTATAGCTCATTATACAATTCACTGATAAATTAAAGATGGATATTCCTCTTGCATATGTACTTTTATCTGTTCTGCATTCTAGCTCATGTATTTACATAGTGCCAATTTAAGAGCATTTATAATATTCTCAAGCTATTTAACTTGCTTCCTCTAATAAACTAAATAAACATTTGATAGCTTCGGAAATTAGAAGTTGATGGAGAAAACATATAAGGTAGGTGACCTATCATAAGCTGCTCCTACCCTACCAAAAATTTGCATTTCCTTTTAACCTAGAGAAAGACCATTGAGGATGGCACTCTGCAGAATTAACTGGGCAAGTACAAAGAGAAAAATATTATGAAGCAAAGGGAATACCATTTAGACAGTACATCTGCTGGCATTTCATAACCATATTTAAAGCGAAACTCAGCAGCTTCATTTCGAGCTTGTTGAACCAAAGTTCTTGCATCAGCTGAAATTGAGAACAAGTCAAAGCAAATTATGGAATCATAAGCTCTGGAAGGAGCTACACGTTCCTATTCTCATAGTCACAGATTGAAAGCCATATGATACATAGCTAAATAAACCCAAAATACGACAAGTGGATAAATTTTTTACTCAAAGTTCTCTAATTAGTTCATAAAATTAAATCAATAGCCTCAGTTGTGAAGTGTTCTCTTTTGGAGCTAAGCAACCATGGTAAAAGAGATTGGTAGGCATCCACACTGGAAAACTGAGAGTGCAAGTTTTCACATTTTAGTCACAAATATGCATTATCACAAAAAGGAAGATAAATCAATATGTTTCCTTCTGCTTCCAGAGAAAAAAGTAGATAGATATAAGATATATAAAGAATCTTTATACACTGATATTTTATCAAAAGAAGATTAAAATCATCATTTGCCATATACTCCTTGAACCCCATAAAAGAGAGCAAACCTGTCATGCCAGTAGCCAATAGTCCAAGATACTTGGTAATTGGGAACAAATGGGATACACTGGTCTGATCCAATAGCTTGTCCTGCTCAGCCAAAATACACAAAACTTCAAACTCCATGCAACTCAAAATTTCCAAAATTACGGGTCTACTTATATACGAGAACAAACTACAACACTATCTGATATATTCAAAACAATGGTGTCCTCTTCTCACAATTCCCCCAACCTTCGCTATATCAGTAATCCTAGATCGGGTGGAAAATATAACTATATTATTGATCAACTAAGCTTCAACTTCAAATTAGCTGGGGCTGGTTTCATGAATCCTACACATCTATTCTTCTTTACTCAAGCCCAATTCACTGGAATAAGTCTTTTGATCACAAATTACGAGCTCTAGAAAACTAGAGGTTCCCTGAATCTCTCACTTTCCCTTACACCGACGTTCAAGTTTCTTAACAGAACAAAAACACACGATTTACAAATTGCTCCAAAAATTAAACTTACAGGGACTTTCCTCCGAGTAACAACAGGAACAGAATCAAACATCTAAGCTTCTATCATTTTATGAGTCCTCTATCTATTCTGCTTTATTCAAGCCCATTTCACTGGAATACTAAAAACCTTCTCACTGATCGTAAAATTAGGAGCTCTATAACACTAGAGGTTCCCTAAACCTCTCACTTTCCCTTACAGACCTACAAGCCTCTCAACAGAGCAAAAACACTAATGATTTACAAATTGCACCAAATATTGACACTTACAGGGACTTTCTTCTGAGTAACAACACAAACAGAGTCCTTTCCACGTACACCAATAGATGTGATTCCAGCTGCCTTCACAGCCTTAAACGCATATTCTGTTCACACAAAAAAAAAGTAACAAAAAACCTAAAACTTTTCACAAATGACACAAAATCGAACAAAAATACGATTAAACTGGAGAAAATTCACATATTAGTTCCGAAATTCCAATCGAGTTATAAGAAAAATAAAAAAAATAAAAAAAATGAAAATGCTTACCGACTTGAAAGAGACGACCTTCAGGTGAGAAGATCGTAATGTGACGATCGTATCCGCCTCCACTTCCTCGACTCATTGTTCGATTCTACGGTTTGATTTTCTCAGTTCGATCTGAAAACTTTTGTCGAACTGATTTAGGGTTTTTTTCAATATAAGAAATGGTAGATTTCGTGGAGAAGAAGAAGAGGAAGCTTTGTTCCTGAGGTGTCTACTGAAGTTACGAAAACACCCTCTTTAAGTCTTGTTTGTCTAATCGAATGTGATATGACATGTTTTTGTTCGTTTATTAGTTAGTTAAGTTAGTCATATAAAATATATCATTTCTTTCGATCATATGTGTCATTCGTCAATCTCAAATAGAAAATTATAAAAGTTTGCGGTTTATTGAGAAGGATGCATATAATTAAAGGAGCATCAATATAAAATATTTGGAGTTTTACGACTTATTGAGGTAGATGTGTATTTAATTCAAGAAAATGATATATTTAATGTGGTTAACTTAACTATCTAATAGACGAATTAGAGCACCCACACAAAAAAAGAATAATTAAAATAAAAAATGTGTGACTGAAACACTGTATTAGTGGTTGATGTGCTCAATTGACACGTAAGTTTGAGTATCTGAATGGAATATCATGACAAGTTTAGCAAATTGTTTGGACAATTGTTACTTATTGTTTCATAATGTATTGTACTGTAATGTATTATTTTAATAAAAACATCAAGTAGATAGATTGTATCGCTCTCCGTTGTCACGTAATGTCATACATCAATAATTTGAATGATAAACCTAAAAAAAAGAGTAAGGTATGAGGTAAAGATACTATGAAAATGTATAATAAAGAATAAAATAAGATTATTAAATAATAAGTAAACATAAAATGAAAAGAAAATATTAAGGTATCAACGATCACACCAAATTGATCGTTACAAAATGAGACTTTTTGTTATTACCAAATGATGGAAATAAACAATAAGATATAATAAAATTTAAATAACAATCAAAATAAATATAATATTTAAACCAATAATATAATACAATACAACTTGTAACGACTAAGGGCATCTCCAACCCAATCCTCTATTTTACTCTCCAAATATAGAGTTCTCTATTTTTTCAGACAACCAACTCTAACCCAATTCTCTATTTTACTCTCTAAAAAAGAATCTTTTTCTCTCTCCTCAATATTATATTATTATTTTTATTTCATTCTTATTTTCTTATTTCACAATATAAATCCTTTATTTCTTTTTTCCTAAATAATTACTTTATATAATTTTTAATGTGATATGAAATTATATTTTATTCTAAATTTTTAAATAACATAAATTGCAAGAAAATATTATATAATACATAAATTAGGGGACAAATTCAAATAAAAGTGACATACAATTACATAAACACTCAATTTTCAAAATTATTACGTTGCTCCCATAAATGCTCTATTAATGCATTACGGAGTTCAAAATGAGCATTTTTGTCCTTAATTTTTTTACGTCTAGCTAAAAATTGTTCAAATCGGAGATTTTCATCTACCACCATTTCTATAGTTGGAGTTGGAGCCTCTACGACATCTTGAATTGGTGCATTGAGATCACGTTCATCCTCAATTATCATGTTGTGCAGTATAATACATGTAGTCATTATATCATGTACCACTTCCTTTCTCCAAAAACGTGACGGTCCTACAATAATTGCAAAACGTGATTGCAAAAGTCCGAATGCACGTTCAACATCTTTTCAGCACGATTCTTGTTTCATTGCGAAATATTTCTTCTTTTGGGAATGAGGATCACAAATAGTTTGAACAATTGTAGACGATTTAGGATATATACCATCAGCTAAGTAATAAACCATATCGTATTTTTTTCCTTGAATAACATAATGGGCGGGAGGCGCAATACCGCTAGCAAGATTGGAAAATAAATGTGATGACTCTAAAATATTAATA
>JAJOOO010080957.1:0-12632 GCA_029582685.1 Solanum piurae
TGGAGCCTCTACGACATCTTGAATTGGTGCATTGAGATCACGTTCATCCTCAATTATCATGTTGTGCAGTATAATACATGTAGTCATTATATCATGTACCACTTCCTTTCTCCAAAAACGTGACGGTCCTACAATAATTGCAAAACGTGATTGCAAAAGTCCGAATGCACGTTCAACATCTTTTCAGCACGATTCTTGTTTCATTGCGAAATATTTCTTCTTTTGGGAATGAGGATCACAAATAGTTTGAACAATTGTAGACGATTTAGGATATATACCATCAGCTAAGTAATAACCCATATCGTATTTTTTTCCTTGAATAACATAATGGGCGGGAGGCGCAATACCGCTAGCAAGATTGGAAAATAAATGTGATGACTCTAAAATATTAATATCGTTACTGATGCCAGGCGAACCAAAATAAGCATGCCATATCCAAAGGTCATAATCAACAACAACTTCAAGAATAATTGTTGGTGATCCACTATGACCTACCTATTGCCCAGCCCATGTCATTGGACAATTTTTCCATTTTCAGTGCATGCAATCTATACTACCTAGTCACAACCGCAATCACAACCACAATCGCAACAATTCTCGGAATCATATCCTAATTTTTTTCCGAATAGTGTTAAATCTGAAAACGACCTACCGAATTACTAAATTATTGTTGTGATCAATTAATTATTATGTTATGTATTATATTTTATCTTGTATTTAAATTTTTATGTTATGGATTATATTGTATTGTTATCTTGTATTTAAATTATTATGTTATGTATTGTATTGTATTGTTATCTTGTATTTAAATTATCATATCATGTATTGTATATTTAAATTAAATTTTTTCATCTTGTCATTTTAATTTTGCGTATTCTTTATAATGAAAATTAATCACGAAAATTAGAAAAAAATTTAAAATACTATTAATTTGAAATTAAAATACTATTAATTTGAAATTAAAATAGTATATATTCAATAATATTTTAAAAATATATTATATTATATTTAAAAAAGAATTATGAATATTAGATATTTAATTAATGGAATTATATGTAAAATAATATGTTAATTAGAAAGTAATAAAAATAATAATATAAAAATGAAAAAGTGAAATAGAGAGTGTGAATAGTAGTTCTCCAAATTTGGAGAACTACTATTCAACTCTCTAAATTTGAAGAATGGAGGGTGATTTGGAGATGGTTTGGAGTGCCCATTCTCTATTTTACTCTCCAAATATAGAGAATGGAGAGTAAAATAGAGGTGGATTGGAGATGGTCTAACTGGTCAGTCTTTTCAAATTGTATACTTTTGATTCATAAAATATATATTAAATATGATTATTTTTTATTATTATAGTAGTAATTTGATTGTAGGGTTATCAACATTGAAATTAATGTTGAAGTCTTAGACGGATGTTAATTTTCAATAGGGAAGATTCGTTCATAGATGAAAAAAATCCAGATTATTGGGAGCGTTGTATAATTCAATTTCGATAGTAACGTTTCATTTCAATTGGATAATGCAGTCATATGTTTAGAACAGTGTAAGTGGTTACGAGTTAGTAACTCATATCAGGAGAGGAGTATTTAGATTAGACCTCAATATGAATATCAAATACCGGACAACATATGCTACATCATAATTCAAATCACGTTTGAAGGATTTTTTTTAAAAAACTTTTTGTATTTTAATCTTCGGAAAAATGTATGTTCGTTTATATATTTCTTCATAGTTTATATATGTATTAGTTATGCGTGTTTCTAAATTAAAAATTAAACACCATATTAATTTCGTATATGATTAATCTACCTCATAACCAACTAACCAAACGCATACTTATACAAAATCTAACACATGCATAACTCACTCCCAAACCAGCTATCAAACGACCCTGATTAATTTAAAGACAACTTTATCTCATGTTTTAGAAAGAAATAAAAAAAAAATAATTCATAATTAAATTAAATAAGACTAAATCCAAGAAAAGTTATGATTGGATGAGACTAGTCTATTCAAACATAATCACAACTGTTTTGCTTTAATTAGCCGCCTTCTGTATAAGATTAAGACCTCTCTTTTGATTGGCCTCTTAATTAGCTGTAGAATATAGATATATAGTCTTCACTTTTAACACAAATTAATATTTTTTTATGATAAACTTTATTAAACGAAAAGATTCAATTCAACCATTCATTAATTTGGTAAACAGCTATAAAATTAATATATATTTTAGGTATGTTATTAACTTACAGTTTGTTTGAATTGGTTTATTTTGAGTGTTTTTAAGTTAAAATAATTTTTGAGTATTTTTTTGTTTTTGACTAAAATTAAAAAGTGTTCTTAGATATTTATTTTTAAGCCAAAACAATAAAAATAAATCAAAAATCATAAATTAGAATTAATAATTTATATGCTTGCTACTTATAAGTTATAAGCTATTAACATGATGTTGTATTGGTGTTTGTTTCTTTCTTTTTTAAAAATAAAATAATTTGTGATGGCTGATAGTATTTTTGATCTCTCAATTATTAGAAACTTTTAATCCTTGTGATAACTCATTAAATATCTTTCATATTGATTTTAGGTTCACACTCTGCTCCCTAATTTGGAAAGGTCGTATATCAATGTTCTCAAGGTAGAAAGTTCTACTTTTCTTAGTCAGAATATGAGTTTGGGCTTCGATTCAAGCATCTGAATTGATCAATCAAATAGGAAAACACTTTCTTCTTTCGCTTTCTCTTCACTCTTGCTCATGTGAACACATTTTATATCTTCAATAACTTGAAAAAAATGAATAAACTTAAAAATTATTATTTCATTTATTTTTGTAAGTGGACAAAAAATCTTAATTCCTCTGTAAAATGTTAGCTATGTAGAGGGACCACAAACCCAAATTGCAAAATTAATACTGTTTGAAAGTAACAATAGATAGACTTTAGTGGCTACAAGTTGCAAATTACATACTTAAAATAATAGTGCACGTGATGGTCTTATCAGAGTCAATCCACGTGCTTTGCTCACTTCTATCGATAAACATCTTTTTGTATTATTTTTATTTTATTATATACTTTTTGGATTGTGTTTGGTGCACAATGTTTTTCAATTTGTTCATATTTTGGTTGATCAAAATAATTAAGTGTTTTGAAATGAATAAAATGGTTTGTGTAAGGGAGAAGAGTCTAATATATCCCTCAACTTAATAGTTTAGAATTGATATATCCTTTATTATGAAAGTGACTCATATATACTCCTATTGTTATACAAATGATTCACATATATATTTTCTTCCGTTACAAAAGGAGCTCACATATACCTTCATCTAACGAAAATCAAAAAAATTAGTTATAGAAGTTAAAGGGTATATTAGGAGTATGAAATATAAGTTATAGAAGTAATATTCCAAGTTTATCTATTTTCAAGGTAGAGTTAGGTAGGTTTGAGTCTTATTTTCATGTATATATAGCAGATATTATTCTTTATATTTGAATCTCCTTATTGGAAATCTTAACTCCACCATTGTCCACCCCCAAGGTGGCGAGAGCAGAAATTTCGTAAAGAAACTTTAAAGGAGTGAATTTATTTAGCGAAGTGGGTGCACAATTTATTTATTTTTACTGACAAATGGGTGCATCCAAATTTAAAATTTACATATCTTCTAACAAATCATACGAAAATTCAAATTATAAAACTATCAATGGCATAAATCAAAATTAACAGAGAAAAGTCAAGAAAAAACAATGTTAGCTACTCCGTTGAATACACTCCCTCTACTCGTTGAATACCATATCTTTTCTTCTTCTTTTTTTTTTAAAAAAAGAAGATTTTGTTAAAATGAAACTGGAAGAAATCGAACCAAGGACCTTAGGCTCTTAAATGAGCACACTTACAGCTGGACCACAAACCTTTATTGTGTTTAAGAGCATTCATTTATTCATATATTCACATAATAAATAATATTTTATCTATATACATGATCTAATTTTCCGGTGAAGGGGTGTCAGGCTGACCACCCTTCGCCGGCTGCAGCTCCGCCCCTTGACCCCAACCCTCCCGCCTGCTGTTGTCGAATCCCCACTCCCAACCTTATCCCATTTCTATAGTATTTTGTTAAATTACATATAAGTAATCTTGAATAATTTTTTATTTAGCAAACACTAAAAAATAAATAAGAAAGTCACTTGTTTGTCAATAAAATATTTGCTAAAAAGTATTTTTCAAGAAAATATTACTCTTCGTAAAGGAAGGAAAAACAAGAGAGGAAATTACAAGATCGAAAAATCGATCCTCACCAACAAAATAGAAATAAAATAGTACTAACTGAGCTACTAAATTTTTTTTTGGTTACCTTTAGCTTTTCCTCCTTTCTTATTTATGGCTAATTGAGGTTTAATCATATGAATATACATAATAAAAGTTGATTACTAAAATATTTTTTTCAGTCACGCGTATCTATCTCTAGATATATATACCCCACTGTGTTAGGGGTATTTAAGTAATTAAAAAATAAATCTTTAGGCCTTATATAATATTTCACTTCCTCATACAAAAATTCAAATAATTATAATCTTTTACCCATAGGCCATAAGTTTGTGCAAGATTAATTACTTATTTACTTGAAATGTTACCACTTGATGTTAGAGTAAAGTGGATTGTTAAGCACATTTTTAATTTATTATGGTGCTATAAAATTATGTTTCAATTTTATTTTTTTGAATTTAGACCGAAGAAGCAATGTCACTCTTCATCATATTGATTGTAATATTTATATATCCATTTTCCAAACGATCGTGAAAAAAAAAAGGTTAAGATATTCAAAATACTTATATAGGCTAATTATAAAATACCGTCTCAATTTCTTTTACTGCGATGCACTGCCCTTTTGTTTGCTTTGAAGACATATTTATTGTTCTCTTCGGCACAATTTATATCAGAGGTGGACCCACCCTATAGGGTGGGGTGCACATGCACTCGTTAACTTCGGAAAAAAATATGTGTTATCTATCTTGAGAAACTGACATAAATTAGGATATAATTAATTGTGCACCAATGAAGAATATAGATTTGGCATTGTGTTGCTGGTACAAGGCAGTGGAACCACCCATGAGACTTGGTTCGAATCTAGCTACGACGCTATTTTATTATTTTTATTTTTAAGTTTATCTTAGAGCTCATATTTGAGCTAAGGTAATATTGGTGCACTCAAAGTCTTCAAATCTCGGGCCGCCTCTGATGACAAGTGTTTGACCATAATAAATGATATATAAGTTTATCATAGAGCTCATAGTTGAGCTAAGGTAATATTGGTGCACCCGAAGCCTTCAAATCCTATGTTCGCCTCTGATTTATGTGATGTAATTTATATTGGTACAAAGTGAATTTAAGAAAGAACAAAAAACTTCTGAAACTTATGGTATAAAATCACTCTTAAAAAATTATTTGATTCAATATATTGTATTGTATTTGTTCAAATTAATCATGCTCTAAAATAAATATCGAGTACTCTTAAGTGGGAACAAAAAATAAGAATCACATTTGTTGTCTAAATTTGGATGTTGCTTTATTTTTTTCTCTGTTAGTCAACTTGAGTATATAATATAGAATGAGGTAAAAATAATATGAACAAAATTCAAAGGATATCATACACAAAAGATAAAAGTAGAGTAAAAAGTAGTGTCTATTGAAAAAAACAACAGTCAAATGACAACCAAATTAAGTTTAAAAAGACTAAAATGGGTCTGTATTTTTAGAATTTAGAAAACAAATCAACAGTCAATATTGGAAATTAATATATTTTAAGTAAATTTGAACCAAAAGTGAAATGATTACGAATCAAATTGAATAGGAATAAATAAATGGACGGAAAGGTGTCTACATTCTTTTTATCACGTTTTGTAATTCTATTTATTTAAGGATCCGACTCCTCTCCATTTTCCCCAAGTTTCTACTTAGATTTATGACATCTATATTACTTAAATATTAAAGGTCTAGATTAATTAGTTTTCTTAATAAAAAAAGTATACTAATTAACCATGATTAAAAAAAAATAAAAAATTTAAGATTCCCAACTTTAATAAGAAAATATTTGTTTTTCATTTTTTTTGAGAAAAAATGGATTTACTTCAATTAAATAACATTAAGCTTTTGATATAAAAAAGAGTTCTTCTATAGTTTAACAACTTGAGTCACGATAAAAAATATATACATTTTAAAAATAAAAAAAATTATATCTATTTTTTGGAAAAGTTTATCTAACTTTTATTTTTCTTTGATATTTTATGGCAAAGTAATTTTCAATACTTTTTATTTAATATCTGAATACTAAAAATTCTATTTTATGATTTACAATATTTTTCTTCGTAAAATAACTTATTTAAATGTTTATTTTAAATTGGCAGAAATTTAGTCTATGAAGAAACATTTTTTTTTTTGGTGAATGGAAAAACTATAGATAACGAAAATGATTTGAACTATGGTGCAAAAAAATTGTGAGATGTTTTTTTTATAGGAATAATTAGATAGATTTAAATGGTAATATATATCCTTTTAATCATGATTAAGGTATTTGATTACTTAAAAATATGCACCATTGATATTTAAATAATACAAGTGTCATACATCTAAGTAGGAACTTGGAAAAAATGGAGAGATGAGAAATGGAGAGAAGCCGAATCCTTTATTTAATATGTATACATGTATACGTTATTTTTGGAAAGAAAAAAAAGTATATCGTCATGTTCATTTTAATTGTCGAGCTTATTAAACATAGTCGGTTCAAAATAATTATTATTTTAAAAAATTAAAATAAAATTAATTAATAATTTTTTATTTATTCAGTAAATATATAGAGATTAATATGATGAAAAAAATAATAATATTCACATAAAAATCAAATAATAAATTTCAATAATTTAGTTAAATTATTTTTTTAAAATATGACAAGTAAAATGATTAAATAATAATAGTACAAATGAGAGAAAAAGCTTTGTTCACATTGGTTGACATGTTGTAATAATTTTTGGATTTAATGGAAAAATTGTCAAATAAAGTTTATATCTGCAGCCAAAAAAAGATTCGTAAACAACTAAAGTTTGTCCCCCAAAAAAGAAAGAAATTAAATAAATAGATATGTTGACATAAGCTAATTAAATAAAAAAATTCATATTTCTGCCTTCAAAAATGGAATTAACCTGTAATGTGCGAATTCAGATTTAGCTAAACATAAATATAAATATTAGATATCGAGTGAAAAATAAAAAATGCAATAAAAAATTAGCATGATAAATATATAATATATCGTGCTTACATCATCACTCTACTATTTTCATATTCATCTTATCGAACCGTTGACTATAAAATAAAAAGATATATCACTTAAAGGCATTTTGGTCTTTAAACATAGAGGTTATATTTGGTGACTTATTTGTAAATCTAGTCTATAAATGCAAAAGTTGAAATATTCAAAATACTTGCAACATTAGGCCTCATTGCTTGACTTAGCTATAATTTTTTTTATTAGTTACTCTTTCTCCAAGTTATATGTAAGAATCGACTTCTAATTATTGTATTACTACTAGTCTACTACCACGTGAGGTTGTTTGACCGATAGTTAGGAAGTAAGTTATTTATATATCGTGATCAGTAAAATAATAGTATTTTAGTTGTTATGCATAATTAATTTCTATATTATCAATATTTATATAACTCTAACTAGCAACCAATCGATGTAACTCGGCCACTTGTTCTCTGTGTTATTACACAAATGTCTTGATTCTACTCTCCTTTTTGTCATTTTATTGATTCACTAATGGCAACTAAGAAAAAGAAATCCAATTGGATTCACCAATGGCAACTAATCTTGAATGGTAATTGTGGATCAATTAGAACATTAAAAAAATAGTAATGTTGTTGACAAGGAAAATGGTCTTTGCATTTAATACAGCCATAAATATTAATATGAGGTAAAAAATTTGTCTAAATTATATAAGAAGATAAATTGACATATCCACTATTGATATGGGATAATAACACTCATACAATCCAGACCTCAAAATTAGAGCATGAATAACATAATATGGGGGTTTATATGTGGTGAATAAATAATTAAAATAAACTCGATTCTAATGTAATAATATAATTAATGAAATGGACTTTAAGTCTAACTCGACTTGATTCTGATGCGATAATAAAATAAAATGAAATTTAGGACTAATTCATTTTCAAAAGTTAGCTCATAAGGTGATGATTATCCAAAATATTATAAGAACACAAAATGTCACATCTATCTACCACTGATCTAGAATACTAACCTCTTTTGCAACACTCACAACTGAAGCGTGAACAACATTATATGGTAGCCCACATTGAATAATTAACAATTGGAATACCATAATAAGAAAATTGATCTTGATATCAACTCAATCTTAAAAATTAGTTTGAGAGTCAAAAATTGCCTTAAAAACCTATATAAGAGGACAAAATTATTGTCACGTTATAGTCACCACCGACGTGGAATACTAACAACTCATGTACACTCACAATTAGAGCATGAATAACATAACATGATGATCCACGTTGGGTAATTAAACAATTGAAATAAACTCGATCATTTTGATATCGTGATAAAAAAATTAATTTAATTTCAAAAATTAACTCATCAAAATTGAATCGACCAAAACGATATAAGAGGACAAATTTCCGCATCCACTACATGATGTGATATCATACTAACAAAAAGTAGCTATATGCAATGTTATAAGGTGTATTTAAGATTGTGAAGTTTAAGAGCTTATTCCATGATAATGATACCTCTAACAGTGTATAAAAGTGGAAAAATAAATCAAATGTTATAAAGTTGAAAAATAATTGGATGTCCACTATGCTCTTTAATTTATAATTTGAGTGAAGCACTTGAAATAAAAGAGGACCCAGCTGTTTTTTTTTTTTTTTAAATGTCTGTTATTCAATTCCATGAAGCCTCCTAAAATTCAATAATAATTAATTGGGTAAAAATCTAATTATATATCCACATCAAAATTAAAAAAAAAAAGATTCCTTTGAGTAAATATAAGTTTCCAGCTGTATTGTGTATAATTTGATAATATTTTTCTTATTTGTCCAACTCAACTGTTGTATATAATTTCCCTTTCAATATTATCTTTATTTTTAAAAAATAAATAACACTAATAATAATTGTTTAGTCCACTAGTATTTTCATCAGTAACAAGATAATACTTGATAATCTTTCAACATTTTCATTTTAATAGTATATTGTGTTATACTGTATTGTTTTGTCCACTGTTATGAATAGATTATATTATACATTCAGATATTGAAGGATAAATTTATGAGAAAAATACGTTAAGGGGTGGAGTATGTTATAAAAAAATACGATAAAATAGAATTAATTATTAGATAATAAACTTGCCAAAATGTTGGTAATAATAATTATGATTTTAAAAAGTAATGATGTAATCATGACAAATCGAACATTATATAAAATGAGGTTTTTTCATCAATTTAATAACAATGAATTTAACAATGCAATATACAAAAATTTAACCACCAATCAAACCAACTCGTAAATCTCATTTCCTAATTCCTATAGTTTATGACGTACCATTATTTACTTATATATATATGTATTTATTTATTTATTTATTATTCTCATTTCTTTACATTTTGTAGTTTTTTTTAAAATTTATTTCTTTTCTTACGTAATGTTATAATCAGATACAAAATTAGAAGAGTGGTAGGACGTTCATCCAAACTTCCTTTAACGGAAAATCATAGACGATGAACTACGTTGGTGACTTCGCTACTATTAGTTACAGCTATTACATTATTTTTTTTAAAATTTTGTCCAACACATCTAAATAAAATAAAAATACTAAGAAAAGGTTGACGAATATTGCTAAATTTAGTGTAACAACAAAAAATGTTGCACTTTTTGGTAAGACTTTGAATTAATTAGTCAAAGTCAACATTTTAGGCTATTATTTTTATATAAAATATATATAACACACGTGTGGGTAGCATACATACATTTTTTTTTTTTAAATGTTATTTTATTGATCGACATGCCGTATAGTTCTTATTAAAAAAATAAGGCGTATTCACATTGTATATTTTTTTTTAAATCTTTTAAAAGAAAATGAAGTGCATGCATGTGATCCAATTATTTCATTAGTGGTCTTCACAACTATAATTAAACTAGTAAAAAAAAATAGCATTAGTGTTCGTTAGTCACTTAATCTATATCGTAATCAGGATTTTACAATATGAAATATGATCCATATATATCCATTACTTTACATCTAGAGAGTTGTGAATATGCTTTCAATTCTTAAATGTCACACTTCTAACTAAATACTATAATCAACGATAAAAGAATATCTGAATTTGAATGTGATGAGATCTCCAAATTCCTTATAAGTTTTGGGCAATTCTAGTCTCCTTAAATTAGCTTTTAGGTTAGTTAGAATTTAGGCCTGATGCCTAATTGACATTAGCTCCAAAGAGACAATATTACCATTGGTAGAAATATTACATTTGCGTCCAATTTTCACCTATAGTAAGGAATCAAATTAAAGATGTTGAGTCCATAAGTGAAGTCTGATGACAGTAAAATATATACAGCCTTACCCCTACCTTTATGAGGTTAAAGTTATTTTCGATTGAGACAACCTTTCTCTTTTATTCTGATTTGGAACCAACAACGTGAATGAGTTCGTATATATATATATATATAGGTGGAGTTTACCCGGATGTATATGATGTATATAATACCATAAACAAATTCTACATACATAAAATATGAGATAATAATTTAATACTATTGTTGAAAAAAGAAGCAACCCTTAAATCCTAATAATACATTTTAAATACGTACAAACTTAGATTCAAAAACGAATAGTATAACCAATGAATTATTAGACTTCTACATAATAAAATAAGATAAATGTCAACGTTCTCCATTTTTTCTTTATATGTGACCTAAAAATTTAACTATTCTAACAATGTATCTAACACTATATATATCACCATCGCATTTTTTCTAGTGGAGGTACGTGTGACCCCAGTTAGTCTCAAATTATATCATGTCATCATGATTAAATTACAAATGTTTCAAAACTATTGTGCTAGTGTTTTCTAACTTTTGGGAAAATAACATAGTACGATATCAAAATTTTGTAGGACTCTACAAGACTAGTTTTATTCAGTTAGACATTTTAAATATTCTGCAAATTCATGAAATATTCATAAAGAAATCAAATCATTCTAGTTCGAGAAATGCGCCACTAGCAACCCTCGAATCACGGAGAAATATTAGAAGAGAAGAATCAAGGGAGGAATAGAATTGTACCCATATTATTTTATCAATAATAATCTTATTTCTTTAGATTTTACTTATAATTGATTTATTTTCCATATATTTAAAATTTGTTACAAATAAAAATATCGATAATTGGTAGTATGATTTTCTCTATTTCAGCAGAAATATAAGACTTTGGGAACTCCAAATTTGAGACGCAATTAGGCAAAAAAATAGGGTAAAAGTTTATGGTCAAAATCAGTTAAGATTCAACTTCTAGCTAAGTTCAGCACAAATAAATAGGTGCTTAAAGATTCTCATAATTATGTGATGGGAAATAATTAGAAGATAAAATTAGGTAATTTCTCTTTGAATTAATTAAAGCAAAGAAACAATTGTCTTATCAAAAAGACCCTTTCGAAGAAAATATGTATATATAGGGTCTTTTATTTCTCAAATCACAAGTGGTTCATGAGGTGACAATTTAAGTTTTATTATTAAGAGTTTATTTCTACAGTATCGACGAGCGTCGTATAGGGCTTGTCTAGTGTGATTTATATTTTCTGTATGGTTTGCAAGGTATTACGCCGTGAGGGGTTTATCCAATGCATACAAAGTGTTCACCCGAAGGCAGAGGCTATGACAGAGATTTGTAATGGCTACGAATTATCTGGGTTAAAATATATATGTATAACTTAAATCTAACCATATATATATGTGCCTGCCAACATCATGTTATCCTTTTGCAAAATATATTTGAATATATTAATTAACAAGTAAAATTATTGGAAGTCACAAAGTTTCATATTAACCAAAGCAAAATCGAATTTTATCTCTGAACAAATTGTTTATATATGTATATTATTTTATATTAATATATAGATGTGATTTATGTTTAATTTAGGTCAAAAAGTTTACTCTATTTAATGGATACAAAGACAAGAAAAAATTACGTGTGATAGGTCAACTAGCTGAAATGACACAATACATTATTTATTACTGAATTATGGTTAACGTTGAAAATAATGTCTATATAATCTTTAAATTAAGACTTGCGTCTACCTTTAAATAATAAATAAATGAGATTGGCATTTCTCATTCTTATTTTATTTTAAATCTTTTGACTTTTATGTTTGATATAGTATCACAAGTGATCAATAGATGTGAATCGAAGAAGTATTAGAAAAAGATGATCGAACAAGATTCAAGACATTTGCAGTTTACTGAAGACATTATTTTGAATTTAAAAAAAATATGAATATAAAAAATTAAAATAAAATGCTAGTAGATAAGATAATCACAATATCTAGTTTTCCTT
>JAJOOO010080961.1:0-20357 GCA_029582685.1 Solanum piurae
AACTGTTTGAATAATCACTATTCTCACACGCACTTGGCACCTAGCTTCATTGTCAGATTATCAGATTACTTAGTTCAAGTTTCAGCTTAAGTCATGCTATCAAGTAGATTAATTATCATGTCATACTCAGAGCCAGCACGTTCAACTTGTCTTATCCTACCAGTTTTTTAGCACACATCCCAAAATTTGGACGGGGTATCTATTTTTAACAAGCCATCATGCTTCATTCTTCTTTATGCTTCTATACACACAATCCTAACAAATGCCGGTTCAATAGAAATTAAACAGTCTCTTGGGGAAAAACAACACAGGCAAGAAAACCCCAAAAGAGGATTTAGGAGTCCATGTTCTTACCATAGTTCATATTCGTATCATATAGGGATATAGCCTTAACCGACATAGACCATGTGAGCTATAGGGAATCCGGTGTTCTACTCCCACACCGAAAAGAGGTGTACTACTTGCCTAACGTAGGACGTACATAATAGCTTTTAGGTGGATCCACTAGCTAAGACCTATGTGGGGACATAGTTATGGGATATGGGGATTTCTACTAGACACCCGGACTTGATAAACGTAAAAGGTTTCCATCCCTTGAGACAACATACATTGGTAAGCCGTACTTGCTAAATGTAAAAGCCTCCCTATCATTTTCATATCCACTTGGTGCTAAGCATAATTCCCTTTAAAAGTCACATTAAGTCTTTACTTAAGTTTAGGTTCATGAAAGAATGCACTAGGTACTCAAACCAACATACATCATAATAGCTCATAGATTCATTAGTTGAGAATGCCCTTTCAACCTTAGAATCATCAACATGTGAGTAAACCTTTCGCATCATATTCATAGTGTTCATGAGAATAGCATTTCATTCAACACAACAATACTACCATAGTCATATCATACATAATCATGTGTAGGGGTATAAGGAAGAAGGATCTTGCATCAGTACCACAATGTACACAATAATTAAAACACCTCCACCTTTCAAGTGGATCAACATGATCATATACATTTGTCATAGATTCATCACTATAAAAGTGAATCACAAGTTATATACAATCTTCATCAACATACACAAACCCTAGTTATTGCCCTTCAAGGCTAAGAATCAAGATCAATCCTAATTGCAAGAATTACAACATTAGATAGGGAAATTTCATGATTCAACAACATAATAAACATAAACATAATTGATTGACAAGCTTACATGATCAATCAAACCATACCCTAGTTCACAAATTAAGAAGAAGGGGAAATCATGGGTCCAAGGGAGATTTTCATCAAAATCCAACAATACTTCAACACTCCCATCATAAATAATCAATAATCAACCAATATGAACCATACTTAAACAATGTAAAACGTCTTAGAAGAAGACCCATGTTATAGATTGAAAACCCTAGGTTTGGGGAATTTGAAAACATAATTTGAAGGGGCTCCTTGGGTGATAGCTACCCAAGAATGAAGAACATCCATACCTTGACTAAGAATCACCACGAATTTTAGGGAAGAACCTTGAAAATCTATAAACCCTAGCTCCAATGGCTTCTTCTTCTTCCTTGAGCTTAGAGAGAGAAATATTGAGAGAGGAGAGGATTTTTGGGAATTATTTGGGTGTTTGAGTTTATTACTTGAAAATAGGTGAAATTGACTTAAAAACAATATATATACTTCCCCTAAAAATACCCAAAACACCCCTCATTTAATTGGACTAAAATAGAAAATGACCCTAAAGACCTTCATTAATTGGCCCCCGTCCAGGTTCATGTCTCACTCCACGAGCCGTGGTGAGGACCACGACCCGTGGTCCGGCCTGTGGAGTTGAGGCAGTAGCTCATTCTTTGGAGCTCAAGGCTCTATTGCCTAAGGCACCCACATGAGCACCTTTATGATCCGTAAAGTGGACCATACCCCGTGGTCATGCTCATGGAGGGTGAGGCAGTAGCTAGGCTACTCCTTTACCCCATGACCCCATGCCCAAGTCTCCTTCACAAAGTACTCCACGAGCCGTGCTCAAGACCACGAGTTGTGGTCCCTTCCGTTCAGTTGAGGCAGTGGCTAGCCTTTTGAGTGGCCATCTTTCCATGGCCAAGGGACCTTTATGACCACCTTCACGATCCGTGAAGTGGACCACGACTCGTGGTCCCCCTCATGAAGGTTGGTGCAGTAGCTCCTAGCTAGGGGCAGCTTTGGCCTTTGGCCTTGGCTTGGCCCCTTGGCTTTGGCACGTGCCCCTTGGTCTTGACTCAATAAACCCCATTTCAACCCTAAATGACCTACTAAAAGTTTGTGGAGTTTTTTTATGATTTTTAACCTTTCGTTTAGGCTCTAGTATAACCTACCATTTTCCGGGGTGTTACAAATTAGGAAATCAGTTAATTAGTTAACAAAAAATAGTTTGCGAAATAAATAGATTTTAGGTAAGGGTTCAAGTGATTTAGAAGGGAAAGTATTAGGGACCTTTAAAATCCACACTTGTGGGTCTCGAGTGAACTCATTTTTCAAATATAGAAGGATAAAAATAATGTACAAGTATAATAAAAATGAAATATATATAAGTTATAAAGTAAAACAGTAATACGAGAAATGACCTAATGTTTGTCTATCGTTAACATTATACATAAAAAATATTATTCAAATGTTATTCGAATATCTACCTTGAAAAGCAACTTTGGGTACTTCCAACAAAACTCGTGGCCGATGTCATGAATTATTTTTTTGTGCGAGCTTCAATCTCACTGCATCAATGGTGGAGCTGAGGTGGAGTTTGGAGCTTTCTCAGAGCTTCTCCGGAGTTGTTGGTTCATCGAAGCTACACCTGAGTTGCTGGTTCGCATGAGACTTGCAAAACAAAAGAAAAAAATGTGAAAGGGAAAAAGGGAAGGGGACTAGCACCGGTGTTTGTGGTTGTTTCTGGTGAGGTTTTGGGGGCTTTTTGTGGTGGTTTGGGTTGGAGAAGAAGGGAAAATAAGGGTCGTAAGGGTTTGGTTTTGGTGGTGATGGGTTTGGTTTAGGTATGTTTGGTTGTTTCTATAGATTTGATGGTGGTCTTTCGGTGGTGAAGAAAGAGGGTCTTCGAGGTCTGGTGGAAGTTTGGAGTTGTTGTTTAGCGTGAGGGGGAGAGGAGGGAGTGATGATGTCACGCCCCAAGCCTACACCCTAGGCGGGACTGGCACTCAAGAACCATTTCTGGCCCCAAACAAACCATTGGCCTGACTAGACTCTCAGCGGAATACTTTAAGCATTAATAAAAGAAATAAAATGCAACTCCACTCAACTGTCTCCAAATAACTTAGAATGTTTTAGAAATAAACATTCAGCTAGCAAAAGTGGCATACCAAGTCTTGTAACAAAACAACTGAAATGCAAAGACTAACGAACTATAGTTATTTGTCTATGAAACCTCTAAAACTATGAGGGATGTCGGGACAAGACCCCTGATCATCCTAACAATTGAAAATGCTGGACAACAATGTAAAAAAGGATCCTCCGAAAAATGAAGAGGCTCACCAACTGACTCTGAGTGCTCAACTAGATCAACGAAGCGCTGTATGCTGACCCTGGTTACATGACATCAGTACATTCAATGTACGAGCATGCGAGGGGAAAACTAAACATGACATAAGCTTGAACTGAATTTTGAAAGAAACACTTACCTCAGCTTTACTAAACTTATGGATACTCAACTCAATGCAGAAATAAACAATAGTAAAGATGCAGTTTATATAAAGCATTTAAACAGTAGGTAGAAACTCAATGTATTGATGAAGTACAATAACAATTCAATCTATATATAATAAAGTAATATAATTATGTGGGAGTTTCTCTAACCGACAACCATAACTATGAGCTATGGTTTGATACAACGTCTCGCCCATGCTGCCAAAACTATTCTATAACTTGCTGGGATGTAGAATGCTTGAACTAAATGGGTCCAGTAGTCTATGCTAAAAGCATTAAAGAATCATTTAAAAAGTATGACCCTTCTTACCCACGTTGGGTACATAGTTTATGGAGACTTGAGTTATTATAAACTCGTCCCCATATCGGTGCTCAATACTACTTACAAAATATACTTAGTTCATATGTTTAAAACATAACTCTTTCTCTGTGGTTTGAGGTTATTACTCAAAAATCTATCTATTAAAAGAGGTTGAACTCAAAACTACTCGTGAAAACTCATTTGGAAATCAGTGTTTCCTCTCATCTTAAATGTGAAAATATTTACTCTTTGGGAATACATTGTCCCCATATAACATTTTAAATAAAATGAACTCGACTCTACTCTTTATTAATCTCAATGCTTAAGTCTTAAAACAAGTTCAAAAGATTTGTAAAAGGCTTCTTAAAATGACTCGAAGAACCCTCAAGACTTGACTCTTAGCTCTAACTTGAATTTGATTTATGAATTCAAGGTTGTGATTTGTGATATGAAAGATATCGTGATGATTAGGAGTCTTTTTTGGTAGTTAAACACGAGAGACGATCAAGAAATCCCTGTCTGGAAGCAAGTCCACGATGCGGAGATGCATTTCAATATTTGGTCGCGAAATAAATTTTGAGGCAGAGGGTCCGCGACCTTTTCATGAAGCGGAGAAAAAAGTTCCACTTCTGAGGAACAGGACCGCGACGCGGACCTAGTGCTCAGGTTTTGCCCGAGTTTTTCCTTCTTCATTTTCTAACCCCAATTCACCTAAATTCGATTATTTTTCTCAATTCCTCTTTAGATTCAGATACCTAATATGTGTACACAAGAATCTACTCATAAACAACTCTAAAATTGACACTATTTCATCAAGAACTCAACAATCCCATTAAATCTCAAGAACGAAAGCCAATTTCAGGAACACAATTCAAGATCATCAAACTTTCAACTTTCTAGAATGAATTTTGCTGAAATAAACATGATTGGCGCGTGGGTGAACGAACCCAATTCTATGAAAGTCTCACATACCTCTTTAGGGATCAACCCTGGGCGAAATCCATAATGAAATCTTATGATCTTGACGAAATCTTGACCTTTTCTCCTCTTTTCCCTTTTTTCTCTTCTCTCAAATCCTTAGCGTGATTTTAGAATGCGTAAACTAAACTAACTCAGTTTAGACCCGAAATAAATTCCTAAAAATGAAATAAATTATTTAGGTAATGAAAAGAGAAAAACACCCCTCTAAAATCCAGTTCTTTTCTTATCCAGGCAGCCCAACTTCAAATAGGCATATCTCCCTCATACAAACCTCATATGAACTTGAAAATTTGCAAACTCGGTGGCGTTCAAAAGATAATTCAAAGACCTTTCATTTGATGTCTTGTAGCCCACGTAACTCATCATGTACCAGGAGTTATGGTCGTTTGAAGTTGATCCAAAACTCATACTTAACATACTTGCCAAATTTCAGATTTTTATTCTTTCCAAAAAAAAATGGTTCTTTCTAATTCTAGCTCTTTCAAATAGCGGGGTGTTACAATATCTTCCCCTTGAGAACATTCGTCCTCGAATGAGATTACTCTTAGTAGGCTAAGGGTGTAACATCTAACATCCAACTCAAACACCCAACAATCAAAATGTAAACACAACAAGTCAACTTAAAGTAAATGCCAAGAAAAGGATTAGTACCTTAATTTGGAATTTCTCCGGACTCGAAGAGATATGGGTACCTCTTCTTCATGTCCTCCTCAGCTTCCCAAGTAGCTTCGTCAACAAACTGATTTCTCCACATAACTTTGACCGATGCTACTTCCTTGGTCCTCAACTTGCGAACTTGACGATCTAGAATCTGAACAGGAATCTCCCCATAAGATAAGCTATCCTTAATACCAATATATTCAGTAGGTATGATAAGTGAAGGTTCACCCATGCACTTCTTCAACATGGAAATATGAAATACCGGATGGACTGCTGCTAACTCTTGCGATAGCTCTAATTCATAAGCCATATTAACGATCCTCTTAGATATTCTGTAAGGACCAATATAACGGAGACTAAGGTTACCCTTCTTACCAAATCTCATAACACCTTTCATAGGTGAAACCTTCAAGTATACCCAATCATCTACTTCAATCTCTAAGTCCCTTCTCCTAACATCAGTGTAGGATTTTTGACGACTCTACGCTGTTTTCAACCTTTCTTGAATAACTCTCACTTTCTCCATAGCTTGATGAACTAAGTCTGGTCCTATCAACCCAGCTTCACCAACCTCAAACCATCCAATAGGAGATCTGCATCTTCTCCCATAAAGTGTCTCATATAGAGCCATTTGGATGATAGAGTGGTAACTATTGTTGTAGGCAAACTCAATGAGAGGTAAGTGATCATCCCAATTACTTTTGAAATCAATCACACATTCCCTCAACATATCTTCTAAAGTCTGAATAGTGCGCTCTGCTTGACCATTAGTTTGAGGATGAAAAGCAGTACTCAAATTCACTTCCGAACCCAAACCTTTCTAGAAAGATTTCAAGAAATGTGCAATAAATTGTGCAACTCTATCTGAAATAATGGACACTGGAACTCCATGAAGTTTGACTATCTCTTGAATATATAACTCGGCATAATCCTCTGCTGAATTGGTAGTCTTTACCGGCAAAAAGTGGGTTGATTTAGTCATTCAATCTACAATCACCTAAATGGAATCATGTTGCCTGCGAGATCGCGGAAAACCAGTAATAAAGTCCATGTTGATCATCTCCCACTTCCATTCTGGAATCTCTATATTCTGAGCCATACCACCGGGCCTTTGGTGCTCTACCTTAACTTGGTTACAATTCGGGCACTTAGCAATAAACTCTGCAATACATTTCTTCATACTACTCCACTAATAAACCTCTCTCAAATCACGATACATCTTTGTGGAACCTGAATGGATAGAATATCTGGAGCTATGAGATTTTTCCATGATTCTCTCTTGGAGTTCATCCACCCTTGGTACACACAATCTACCTTGATATCTCAATACACCATCTCACCCTTGTTCAAAATCTATCACTTTTTGCTTATGAACATTTTCCATTAATTCAAGAAAAATAAGATCTTGGTCTTGCTTCTCTTTCACTTCTGACACTAATGATGATTCAGCCCTATTCATCACCACTACTCCTCTTTCGTTGGAATCCATTAAACGAACTCCCAATCGCGCAAGTCTATGCACATATTTTGCTAACTCTTTCTTGTCTTCATTAACATGGGCGGTACTACCCATAGACAACCTGCTCAACGCATCAAAAACCACATTAGCCTTATCACCTGGGTGATATAGAATACTCATGTCATAATCTTTCAGTACCTCTAACCACCTCCTTTGTCTGAGATTAAGCTATTTCTGACTGAACACATACTGAAGGCTCTTATGATCGGTGAACACATATACATGAACACCATAAATATAGTGACGCAAAATCTTCAAACCAAACACTACAACATCCAACTCTAGATCATGGGTTGGGTAATTCTTCTCGTGAACCTTAAACTATATGGAGGCATAAGCTATAACCTTGCCATTCTGCATTAACACACAACCCAAACCGACTTTGGACACATTAAAATATACCACAAAACCTTGTGTACCTTCTGGTAAGGTCAATATTAGGGCTGTAGTAAACCGGGTTTTCAATTACTGAAAGCTTTTCTCACAAGCTTCACACCATTGAAACTTAACTATTTTCTGAGTCAACTTGGTCAAAGGAGATAAAATAGATGAGAACCCCTCGACGAACCTTCTATAATATCTAGCCTACCCCAAGAAACTCCTAATATCAGTTGGAGATGTGGGTCTAGGCCAATTCTGCACTACCTCTATTTTCTGAGTATCAACTCTAATTTCATCACCGGAAAAAATATGGCCTAAGAATGCCACAGACTCAAGCCAAAATTCACACTTAGAAAACTTAGCATATAACTCCTTATTCTTGAGAGTTTGGAGAACTACTCTGAGACATCTAGCATGATCTTCCTCATTTTCTGAATAGATTATAATGTCATAAATGAATACAATAACAAACATATCTAAATAAAGCTTGAATACTTTGTTCATAAGGTCCATGAATGCTGCCGGAGCATTGGTCAAACCAAAGGACATAACTAGGAACTCATAATGACCATAGTGGGTCCTGAAAGCGGTCTTAGGGATATCACTTTATCTTACTCTCAACTGATGATAGCTAGATCTGAGGTATATCTTAGAAAAACAAGTGGCACCCTGAAGTTGATCGAAAAGATCATCAATTATCGGAAGAGGATACTTATTCTTGATAGTAACCTTATTCAACTGACGATAATCTATGCACATTCTAAGAGAACCATCCTTCTTTCTCATAAATAAGACCGGAGCGCCCCAAAGTGAGACACTTGGTCGAATAAAACCTTTCTCAAGGAGATCTTTCAACTGCTCTTTTAACTCTTTCAACTCTATTGGTTCCATCCTATATGGTGGAATAGAGATAGGATGAGTATCGGGAAGAATATCTACACCGAAGTCTATTTATCTCTTAAGGGGGACTCAGGGTAGATCATATGGAAAAACTTCTAGAAACTCTCGTACTACTGGAACTGACTGAATAGAATGTGTCTCAACACTAGAGTTATTGACTCAGACTAAGTGATAGAAACAGCCCTTGGAAACTAACTTTCTCGCCTTAATTTACGAAATGAAATGACCCTTAGGCACTGTTGAACTACTCCTCCACTCAAAGACTGGCTCATTAGGAAACTGGAACTTATCAACTTGAGTTCTACAATCAATTGAGGCATAACATGCATGAAGTCAGTCCATACCTAGAATTACATCAAAATCTACCATGTCTAACTTAACTAAATCATCCATGGAGCTCTTGTGATTGATGGAAACGGTACAATCATGATAGACTCTCTCTCAGCTAGAATAGACTCACCAACAGGTGTAGAAACACTGAAGGGCTCAAGAAGTTGCTCACGAAGAATATAAAAGTTCATGGCAATATAAGGAGTCAGAAAATATAGACTCGCTTTTGGGTCTAGCAAAACATAAACATCAAAAGTAAAGACTTTGATCATACCAGTGACAACATCTGGAGAATTCTCCTGCTCTTGGCGACTAGTGATAGCATATAGATGGTTTGTCCCTCTGTCGGTCCCTAAAGTAGCTCCTTTAGGTGCAGCTCTGTCTGGTGGAGCAACTGAAGAAGATTGAGCTTTATTTCCCCTATTCCCATTACCTTGCATGTTCTTAGGGAACTCTTTCATAAAGTGACCCTCTTGACCACACATGAAACAACCAGTGGAGCCATCGCGACAAGTACCTGGGTGGTTCCTACCACACTTAGCACATGTAGGAGCCCAATTACCTCCTTGTGCCACACTACCTTGAGATTGTGCAGGTCTAACTCTGAAATTCTGCGAACTCTGGTTATTGAACTCACCTCTGTTTTTTGGTGCAAGTGCACTAGCAGATGATGGAGCATGTCCCTTATGTTTCTATTGGAAAGAAGACTGATTCACATTACTCTTTTTATGCCCGGACTCATTTCCTGTCTTAGCTTTCTTGTTTCTACATTATTCTATATCCCTTAGCTTGTCCTCCTCAACTTGCTGCACATGGATCATCAATCTTGACATGTACATATCTTCTATCAACATAACTGCTTTGCCTTCCTTACTTGACAGATGAGACAACCCATCAACGTACAAACTCATCTTGCTTCTCATGTCAGCAACCATCTCCGGAGCATAGAGGGAAAGTTGGGTTAACTTCAGACTATACTCATGTACACTCATAGATTCCTGCTTAAGAGTAAGGAATTATAATACCTTTGCTTCTCTCAGTTCACGGGGAAAGAAACGCCCCAAGAAAGCACTCTCGAACATAGCCCAGCTTAAAATTAGTGCACCCTCAGCTCTACCCTTCTTCCATTGGTCAAACCACATTCTAGCAACACTCTTCAATTGATATGCAGCTAGTTCCACTCACTCAACATGAGCAACAGGCATAACCTCAAACACTTTCTGTAGTTCCTCTACAAAGTTTTCCGGATCCTCAGTGACACTTGAACCAATGAAGCTTGGAGGATTCATCCTTAAGAACTCACGAATCCTAGAAGTATCAACCACTTCCTATAAATTCTCTCTGTGTCCAACTTGATTGGTCACAGCTTGACTCAACATCCGGATAGCTTCCCGAAACTCAGCATTGGTGACCTCTCCTTGGGGTTGCACTTCAGGTGCATTAGGTACCCCTTGTTCCTTAAAATTTGTCCTAGCAGGAAGACCTCAGATAGCTCTTTGTGGAGGCATGATATGAAAGATACGCGCAAACACGAGTTAGACAGAAACTTTTAGAGATAAACTCGATCGCATGAAATGAGGTTGAAAGAAGTGAGATAGTTCTTAAATGTTTCAGCCTCCTAATTATAGATGTGAAACGCTTCACACCAATAACTAGGACTCTACAAACACATCATCATAGACTCCCTAGGACTCTTGAACTCTGTGCTATAATACCAAGTTTGTCACGCTCCGATCCTACACCCTTGGCGGGACTGACACTAGAGAACCATTTCTGGCCCTAAGCGAACCCTTTGTCTGGCTAGACTCTCAGCGGAAGACTTTAAGCATTAATAAAAGAAATAAAATGCAACTCTAGTCAATTGTCTCAAACTAACTTAGAGTGTTTTATAAATAAACACTCAGCTAGCCAAAGTGGCATACCAAGTCTTGTAACAAAGCACTGAAATGCAAAGACTAACGAACTATAGTTATTTGTATATGAAGCCTCTAAAACTATGAGGGATGTCGGGACAAGACCCCTGATCATTATAACAACTTAAAATGCTGGAAAACAATGTAAAACGGGATCCTCCAAAAAGCAAGGAGGCTCACCAACTGACTCTGAGTGCTCAACTAGATCAACGAAGCGCTGGATACTAACCCTAGTTACCTATATTTGCATCATAAAATGATGCAGGCCAAATGGCATCACTACATTGAATCTGCGAGCATGCGAGGGGAAAACTAAACATGATATAGGCTTAAACTGAATTCTGAAAGAAACACTTACCTAAGCTTTACTCAACTCATGGATACTCAACTCAATGTGGAAATAAACAACAGTAAAGATGCATTTTATATAAAGCATTTAAACGGTAAGTAGCAACTCAATGTATTGAAGAAATACAATAACAACTCAACTTATGTGTGGACAATTTTGGGCAATTTTTGACCCACCTCACGTCCGGTGCCTAGCATCTAGTGCGTGGGCATCTTTTGGGCAATTTTTTTCTTTTTTTCTCTTTGGGCCGCAACATCGGGTGAGATGGGCCCTGCTCTGATATAATGTTAAATTAGGTCTTAGGCCTAACTCACACCCCAAAACCTTGATACCATGAATTGAAAGTTGTGATTTGTGATAAGAAAGATATCATGATAATTAGGAGTGTTTTTAGGTAGTTAAACACGAGAAACGGTCAAGAAATCACTGTCTGGAAGCAAGTATGTGACGCAGAGATGCATTTTAATATTTGGTCACGAAATAAATTTTGAGGCAGAGGGGTATGTGACGTCTACGCGGCGTGGAGAGAAAAGTTTCATTTTTGAGGAATAGGTGCGGACCTGGTACCCAGTCTGCCCTTTTTCCTTCTTCATTTTTTAACCCCAATTCGCCTAAATTCGATTCTTTTTCTCAATTCCTCTTTAGATTCAGATATACAATACGTGTACACATAAATCAACTCATAAAAGACTCTAAAATCGACACGATTTCATCAAGAACTCAACAATCCCATCAAATCTCAAGAACGAAAGCCAATTTCAGGAACACAATTCAAGATCATCAAACTTTCAACTTTCAACTTTCTAGAATGAATTTCGCTGAAATAAACATGATTGGCGCGTGTGTGAATGAACCCAATGCTATGAAAGTCTCACATACCTCTTTTGAGATCTACCCTTGGGGAAATCCACAACGAAATCTTGACCTTTTTTCCTCTTTTCCCCTCTTTCTCTTCTCTCAAAGCCCTAGCGTGATTTTGTAATGTGTAAACTGAAATAACTCAATTTTGACCCCAAATAAATTCTTAAAAATGAAATAAATTAATTGGATAATGAAAAGACCAAAATACCCCTCTAAAATCCGATTGACTTTCCTTATCCAGACAGTCCGACTTCAAATGGGGATATCTCCCTTATAAAAACTCAAAAATTAGCAAACTTGGTGGTGTTGGAAAGATAATTCAAAGACCTTTTATTTGATATCATGTAGCCCACCTAACTCATCTTGTACCATGAGTTATGGTCGTTTGAAGTTGACCCAAAACTCATACTTAACATACTTGTCAAATTTCAGATTTTTATTCTTTCCAAAAAAAATGGTTCTTTCTAATTCTAGCTCTTTCAAATAGATGGATGTTATAGACGAGGTTCGTTGTGATATCCTAGAGAGAGAAAGACAGGAGGAGCGATGTAGTAAGGGTTGATGGTTCTGATGGAGCTTGTTGGCTTGTCTTGATGGTTTAGAGTGGTTTTAGCAGTCTAGTTTGGAGATGGAGCAATAAGTGAGATAAGGGAGAAAGGGAAAGCGGCTACTGGTTAAGAGAAAAAATGGGAGGAGAGAAAAAATAGGGTTTTATCCACCACACCTTTTACTTTTTGACTAAATAAAATATTATATAGTCAATTTAAAATTATTTATTTTACAAAATCATGTGATATATATATATATATATGAAATTATTTATCTGTGTTTTAATTAATTAATAGATTGTGCTCAAATAAATATAATTAATAACATATAAAAATGTAATTTAATGAAAATGATGGTTTAAACAAACTAAAAAACATTTTATATTCAATGAACTGTGACAAAAACATAAGAATCAAAATTAACCATAATTCAAAATAAAATAATAAAAATCCTAATAATTTGAAAAATAAAGATAATTATCGATAAATTATTGTCACACACCTATTTTTTCCCAAAATGATTTTGAAAATAGAGTTTTTCCAATTAAAGTGACATTTTGAAAAGGGATTATTTATTTCAGAGTCGCCACTTGGAATTGAGTTTGGTGTTCCAAGTCACCTTATTTTTATTCCTATTCAAAAGGAAGTTGACTCTAATTTTTTATCGGTCTGCGAACTAGAAATCTGGATAAGGAATTCTATTGACCGAGGGGAAGGTGTAAGGCACCCCTCGAGTCCCGTGGTTCTAGCACGATCGCTTTATTAACCTATATCTTGACTTGACTTAGTTTTTGAATACATTATGTTTATTATCTTAATAAATTTACTTATGCCCCGCTTTATTTGATTTATTTTAAACTGTCTTATTTTATTAGTGTGAACCTTGCCACAAATTATTTTATTTATTTATATTTCAAGACTAATTATACTCTTTGGATCCTAATATTTGCCTAATATTATTATCGATCTAATGTTCTTATTATTTCAATTGAATAAAATCAAATTATTAAAATTAGTTTTTCAAATAAGAAAGATCAACATAAACCTATTAATTAAAAACTTCTTAAGGTTTCACATTAAAAGAAATGCAAAGAAATTTGTAGATTTGATTTCTTTTACTTTTATTTTAAATCTTCTAAAAAAAAATACAATAAACACAATTTTATTAAATATATAAAGTGGGAAGGTAACTTAACTTATTAGAACTAAATTTCATCAAAATATTATTAACTACATAGCATAGAATATTAAGCTTCGTACTTTAATCAAGAGCAAGATAAATATGAGACTTTGAAGCATGCAAGAATAATTACATGTTATATAAATTTTACTCTAAATTTAATGATATAAAATTCTCAATCTATTTCATATCATAATGAAAAAATTAAACATACATAAATTTCAGCAACTTCATAATATTGGAATCACATCTTGCATAATTATGAAATAAAATAAAATAATGAAGATCAAGTGTTACCTTTTGTGAAAATTAATTCACAAAGAAAAGACCGCAACAGAAACCACGAACAAAGACCTCAAACTCAACTTTTTTGTTGGTGTTGTATTTTTCTTTTTGTTCCAGATGCGGAGAACTTTTCCTTTTCTTCAGTTTGTGCGTAGGTGTTCCTCGTAGTTGAAAATGTTTTTGTCCTTGTGTGTTAATGTGCAAAAGCTATGCGTGTGTGTTTTGCCTTTTTTTCTGTATGTAGTGTCTGTGTATGGTTGTTCTTCCTCCCTCATTGTGTGCGTCCGTATGTCTCTTATATAGGTAGTGTTGGTGTTTTCTTGTGTGAGTGAAGTGGAAGGTTAAGGTGTGTTGTGGGTAGAGGTTTAAGGAAAGTGGGGTAGTGTTAGTGTAGGTAATGGTAGATAAATGGGTAGTTTAAGTTAATTTCTTTTAATTAAATATAATTAAAATTATAATAATAAAAATATTAGCTAACTATTTTGAATTAATAAAAATATAATAAAAATCAAATAGCTAGTCTAAAAATATAATTAAGAAATACTAGCTTATTTATTAAATCTAAATTAAAAGAAAATATATAGTTTTTTTTTGTTATTTTCAAATCTTTTAAATAAACTTATTAAAATAAGATGAAACATAAAACATCTAACTTAGACATAAAAGAAATATTTAAGGAATAAAAAATAGTGTAAAAGCTTATGTTCGGTCAAAAATTACGTGTCTACAGTTTGCCCCTCTTTGACTGGAAACATGAAGAGTTTTCAGACAAAGAAGTAGACAAAGCGACAAGTTTTGACCGGACTCTTATTTGAAAAATATGTGACCAAGTCCTTGTTTTGGACAGCCTACATATCCCGAGTTGTAAGGGAATCAGGTCACGTGCTGTTCAAGTGGGTATAGAGATGGAAAATGAGTTGGAGAGTCGAGTAATGTCCCGTCGAGATTCTGGTTCGTGGATCCTGTTATTACATCAAAAATGATAAGACTAAAAGGAAGAATACAAAATCCTATCTAATTTGCTTGTCTTGAATCTCTTTCTTCAAGTTTTCCTTTGGATCTTCAGTTATCACCTCGCCTTCTTCTAGCGGGTACCTTAATCTCAAAGTTTGATCTTGAATTTGAGATTTGATCAGACTTGAACTTGAAACTTGGATCGAGTTGTTGACACTCCCCCAAATGACAGTTTGTAGAATATTGTTGAATGTTGTTTTCTTGATTAGAATGTTAAGAAGATGATTCTTGATATGTTGTGTTGTTACATGGGTCGAAAGAGACTCTAGATGTCATGAACATCTATAATTCATCGTTTCTCTAATTAAAATGAGGATTTTATTCTTGAACTTCATATTTGTGTACTGCAAAGAGACCTTCGCGACAATTATCTCTCGCGAACTGCTTACAAGATTTTGCTTGTACTTTGCCACTTAGAGTAAGCTTTTGACATTCTTCAAAATGACAATTTGAATATGTTCTTGAATGACTGCATATTTTCTTGATCAGTAGCTGAATAGAAATAAATGTTAGGAAGTCAGGCTGCTACATGCATTGAAGAAGTTGATTCTGGCTATCACGGGAATTGAACATTCTGAAAAGATTGAAACTTTGTTCTTGAATTTCAAAACCATGTTTCGCTTAAAGAAATCTGAAAACCATCACAAACAAAAGAAATAAACAAAACAATTTTGTGAGTTATTAGCACATGTGAATTTATATATATATATATATATATTAAAAAAAACCCATACTAGGAAGTGCTTAACCTAGGATAAAATAAAATATAACTGTCTTAGACTAGGAAGTATTTATCCTAGGAGAAAATAACTAAATCCCATTATGTAGGAGGGTCTTGCTAATCCCATTGTCCAGGAGGGTCTTGCTAATCTAAATCTCATTATGAGGAGGGTCCTGCTAGTCTCATTATGTAGGAGGGTCCTGTTAATCCCATTATGAGGAGGGTCCTGTTAATCCCATTATGTAGGAGGGTCCTGCTAGTCCCATTATGAGTAGGGTCCTGCTAATCCCATTATGTAGAAGGGTCCTGTTAATCTCATTGTGAGGAGGGTCCTGCTAATCCCATTATGAGGAGGGTCCTTCTAATCCCATTATGAGGAGGGTTATGCTAATCTAAAGCCCATTATGAGGAGGGTCCCGCTAATCCCATTATGTAGGAGGGTCCTGCTAGTCCTATTATGAGGAGGGTCCTGCTAATCCCATTATGTAGGAGGGTCCTGTTAATCCCATTGTGAGGAGGGTCCTGCTAATTCCATTATGTAGGAGGGTCCTGCTAAACTATGTCCCATTATGAGGAGGGTCCTGCTAGTCCCGTTATGAGGAGGGTCCTATTAATTCCATTATGAGGAGGGTCCTGCTAATCCCATTATAAGGAGGGTCCTGCTAATCCCATTATGAGGAGGGTCCTTCTAATTCCATTATGAGGAGGGTCCTGCTAATCTAAATCTCATTATGTAAGAGGGTCCTGTTAAACTAAATCATCAAATACAATGACCATAACATTCTTTTATAAATGTCTTAGATTAGGAAATGTTTATCCTAGGAGAAAAATGAAAAATAACTGTCTTACACTAGAAAATGTTTATTCTAGGAGAGAAAGAAAAATATTAATAATAATAATAACGGTAATAATGGTTTCCGACTAGAAAGTGTTTATCCTAGGAGAAAACGAGAAATAAATGTCTCAGAATAGGAAATGTTTATCCTAGGAGAAAAATGCATGTAATTTTTTTTTCTTTTTCTTCCAATAATGTTAACAAATTTGAGTTTTCAAGATATCTTTTATGTCAGGAACATTTCCCTGTTTTAGAAAAGAAACAAAGAATATTTATGGGTTTTTTTAATGGTGGTCGATTTGTGGCATTGGCTTTGAGGATAATGCTCATGTTGTTGCCATGTTTGAAGCTAATTTTAGCTTGAGATAGACTGCTTTCATTTGCTGGTCAGCTCACCTTGATTATCTTGAAATCATCTCTAGTTGTTCAGAACTTCCAACTTCAAATTTGTTATATTGTTTCCACCCTCCAACAATCATTGAATCTTGTATTCATATAAATTCTCAAAACTTATCAATTGTTGGCAAGTTACTATGCATATCACTATTTCTTGAATCATGTCACATTTGATGTGCTGACCAAACTTTGCTCTGTGCAATTGAAGAGATGGTAGCAATTTTGAAATCAGTTTCTGCTTGCTTTAATGAAGACTAACTCAAGGAAAAAATGAAACTGAATTGAGCGATATAAAATAAGAAGAAGAAATAAAAGTAAAAATAAAAATTGACCCTTTAGAGAGAAAATAAAAAGAGACTCCTTTGAGAGTGCTGGTCAATACTAATGATCATGTCATGCATGTGAGATTAAATGACTTGATTTGTCCGATCAATCTAAACTTTATCTTTGTCAAACTTTCAGCCTTTTGAAGTCAGACTTTTATAATCCAACTTTTGCACTAGATTCATACCTCATATTCGACTTGTGGTGCCTCGAAAGGTTTTTCACCAATAATCTCTCTCATTTTGTATGTCTCTCACTCACCATTGTCCTATAGTGCCTTAAGGATTTTCACCAATAAGACTCTCATTTTTCATTTTCTCTCAACACAAATGATGCCTTATAGTGCTTTCGAGGATTTTCATCGATAAGATTTCCTCATTTTCGCTCCTTATGCAAGGGACATGACATTTTCCTTATATGATAATCAACATTGAAAGTTTGCTTGATTTGTCATTGCTAAAAATTGATCAGAAGGTCTTTATTTGGATTGTAATGTGGTTTTTGGACAGGGTTACAAAGAAAGGGAGAAAGCTCAAATATAATAATTATAACACGGTTATGACTTACAACTTTTGAAATCAACTCTATTTTGCAAAATAAAATAATAATAATATTAATTATTATTTTTGCCCTAGTTTTTTTATGAAGTCCTTTTAGATTTCTCCTTGGTTGGACCGAACCTCTGAATAAGGCTGCCTACGTATCTTGTCAAAGCAAGAATCAGGTCTAACGTAGTTCAGGACGCTTGTTCTATTGTTGTTATTGATTTTTTTTTGGAATCTTTTTCTTTTTCTTGACTCTTTTTTGTGACTTCTTTTTCTTTCTTTTTGAATTTGTGATTCTATTTTTTTTACTGTATTTTGATTCCAAAAGAGGGGTATGAAAGAAAATAAAGTTAATGCTCAAAAAGGATAGCAAAGGATTATACAGTGTTTGGATAGTAGAATGAAATGCCTTCGTCATATCAATTATTAAAAATGTCAAATACAAGCATGCCCTTTAAGATGTGAAGTTGAAATAATACAATATTTCTTTGCAACGTATGTATTGATGGATATGTATATCAATTTTGTTCCATGCTTGTCAATTACAAATTTCCATTTGAGTAATATCTTCTTCAAAATGAATGAATACATCTTTTCCAACTTCTTGGGTGTATTCATTCAATGACTAGATACGATTTTATTTGACCGAATTTTCATGTATATCATGTCACCTACATTGAATTGACAAGAGATGCATATATGAAAATCTAGATAGAATGAATCCATGTGACACAACACAAAAATGGTATTAAGTAAAAGATAAAAGACTTGGCGACAAGACAACAAACTAAATTTTAGGTTACAAACATGTAATAACCTAAAACTATGACACGACTCAAGAAACAAAATAAGACAAATGCTAGAAGGATTTGACTCACTAGAATAAATCAAAATTCAAATGCATAGCAGAAATGACGACAAAATAAACTATCTATACACTCTTTTCTAGAGAAAAGAAGAGTGTCTACCAAGTTTGACTTCTTAGCCACTCCTTTGCACGTTAGCCTTCATGAAAGCTCCACCAATTTTAATTATCTTTTCTTGAGAATTGAGAGAATTGTCATTTTCTTTGTCATCACACATCATCTCAATAAAGTGTACCTCATTATGCGCCGACAGAGGATTCTTAGTAACATTTGGGGGGTCATCATTTTGAACCACAATCATATTTGTTTGAATCATCTCTTCCACCTTTCTTTTTAAATTTCGACAATCTTCAGTACTGGGCCCTGGAGCATCAGAATGGTATGCACATTGTGTTGTAGGATTGAAACCTTTTGCATGTGCATCCACATAATTTTGAGGAATCAGCTCTATCATCTTCAAATGTTTCAACTTATTAAATAAACTTATGTAAGACTCTCCAATTGGGGTGAAATTGCTCCTAGGCCTTTGACCTCCTTCAAATTCATGTCTTGGATGGAGATTATAAGGTGCTCGAAATTTTTGAGAAGAAGGGGGTACATGACTCCAACCTCAGGATGAGTTAGGAGTAGTTCTTGATATGGTTGGAAATACCTTGGGAAGATCTTTCCAACGCCGCCGAGTTTGCATGATTTCGACATCGTATGAGTGAGATAAGCCTTTCGTAAGTGGGGCTGTTGGATTGAGGAAAGTTCAAATCCAAATTTAAGGAAGGGCAAAGTAGTCTTTTCTCTAATTAATTTCCTAATTCGTTTTTAGGGATTTATTGGGAAAAAATCACGACTTAGTCAGTTTGAAGAACTGAGAAATACGCTTAGGGCTTGGAGAAAAGAGAAAAGAAGAAAGAAAGGGAGAAAAGCCTAGATTTCGCCAAGAACGTCAAGCTTGCGAGTGGAGTTCGTCGGGGGTGATCCCTATTGAGATATGTGAGATCTTTTAAGTGATGGGTTAGTTCACCCACACACCAACTTATTTCAATTCAGCGATTTTAGGTTGTTCACATGTTAAAAAGTGAAGTTCTTGAAAGACATCGTTAAGTTCTTGATTGGTTGTGTTGTTGAAGTTTCTTGTTGATTTGATTCGTATTTCTGGGTGGATTTTCGAGTTATATATATTGTAAGTTGAGAGTACTAATGACCCTAAGTGTTTGGGGAAAGAACTAGGGTAGATTGGAGGGTCTAGAGATGAAAAACGAAGGAGAAAGGTCGTCAAACACCTGGGGATAGGGGTGGGGAGTCGCGCCAGCCAGTGCACTCCGAAAGGGTCTCTGAATGTTCACCCTTGAGGAGCCGCGCCACCCAGCGCGCCCCAAACTGGCCTCTGAATATTGAGGGCTGGCGCCCCGCGCCTCTCAGAGCGCCAAGGACGCTAGTTCTCCCCATTCGTCCCCCATCTTTTCGTTCTTGTTCTTTAGCAATGTACCTATGTTTCTTAGTTGATTCCAACACTCTAAGGTACATCTAAACATCATGAAATAATCCATAAACATGATATTCATGGACCTTGAATCCATATTTCAATTCAAGGAAAGATAAGATAAAAGTTAAGGAAGTTAAGAGTCAAGTCTAGAAGTTAAGAAGCAAGTCAAAGCAAAGTTTCTTAAAGTTTTCAAGAGTCTTTAACAATGTTTTAACGTCATTTTAAGACCTAAGTTTTGAAGTTAAGCAAAGAGTAAACTATGGTTTGAAGTTCTTTTCTTCAAAGA